>JAUEKW010092228.1:5465-21476 GCA_032274785.1 Ajuga reptans
CAGGCAATCTCTGTCGGCCTCCATAAAACTATCTGTAGACTGCACATACATCCTCTTGAGATCCCGCATTTTTGAATAAACTGAGTGGGCCTGTTCTTCGGTGCATTGATAGTTCAAAAGCTGCTTTGCTAACGCGAATGTCTCCTTCTTATCCACCTTTTGCTTCGTTATTGATGCTGCTACCCAACACTGTAGAACAGACATATATTCAAATATGGAGAAAACATAAATTAGCAGAGAAATATTTACTTGAATCTGGAAGACTGGAGCAGTGCATGAAAGGTTCAGAAAAATAGAGAAAACAAACATGCAGAGAGAAATAACTCCTCTATCACTTTAGAATTTGTTGATCCTGTGCATGAAAGTAAATCGCGAGGTCGATTGGCAAACCAATGTTCTGCATGCAACCCACTAAAAATGACGACCAAGTCAAGGGTAGCCAGGAAACCAGTATACAAAATGCAAAAACAGTGAATTGATGAACACACACACACACACACACACAAAAAAACCTTTGCAACAAAGATGATTTATCCCACTAAATTTTTCCATACCAGTGAGCGGTGCTTGGAAGGTTAGGGGTTAAGTAGGGCATCCGCGAGCAGCCTCGTCATTTTAATTTGACTGCCTCCCTTCTTCCAGATTTTAGTTTGGTTTTCTTCCAACAATTTTGATTAACACATTTGATAGAACAATTGTTTTGCTTGATAGATTTGGGAGAGTATGGACTTAACAAGTATCCTTTCTATTTCAGTGTGACTATTATGGTTCTGCTGAGGGGCATACCATAAGGTTCATCGTTAAACAGAATTAATTATACTACACTAAGTGATCATTCTTTGTTTACCAATTGTTTCTCACGCAACAGTGTCATTTAATCATGCTATCAGATTCAACTTTATGGAAAAGAGAAGGGGTCACAAGTCACAACTAATGACAGAGAACACACGAGAGGCCCAAACAAACTTCACCACACCGATGGATAGGGTAATCAGTTTTTCTGAATGATCTAAGGCATAGTTTACTTATTTGATTGTAAGAATCCCTGATGATACCTTTTCATGATCACAGGAGCATGCTTCTTACACAACGTAGTTCAGTTAACTTCACTAGGAAAAACCCCATCAAACAGAAAACTTTAAATGTAAAGCAAATCAAAAGAGAAGACAATTTAAATTATTAATGTCTGGGGGTATTAATAGTTAAAAAAACCACATAGATGAGCACCCTGATGACTTAAACCAATATATCCAGCGATTTGATGATGAATGTTCATAAATGGAGAAGTAAGTTGATGACTTAATGCTTTCTATTTCACTTTTTTTCTTGTTAATTCTAGAAGGGTAAGTGAGGATTTGCATAGTTGAGGTAGAAATCTGTTACATGCCCTGGGGTGCATGCGAACAAAGTTTCATAAGGGCTACATTTTATTCTGAGCAGGATAGCGTGAAAATCCAATCAGAGACATCCCAACAAGCAATATATATGTTTCAAAGATCACTTCATGGATATGCATGGCGCTAATAGTCAATGCAGGCTCAAACCTGACCTACACACACAAAAAAAGAAGAAAAGAGAAAAAAAGAATCGCTGGCCACTTGGAACTACTCCATACTAATAAAGGATTTAGTGTCTATCTTTTGTGCTTTTATTCACAATTGTTAATTTCTCTACACACAGAAATTAATGCATGCCTTATCCACAACCTTTCAAAGTACTAGCCACTGGCAAAGCACAGCACAACTTCTTTTACACGATATAATATGATAACCAAGTTTTTGCATATAAGTTGATAGTATACTTAGGAAAGTAACTAACCAGAGAGATTTGGAAAGCCTGAGCAATTGATGGTGAGTCACTACTGACACTGCGATTCTTGATCACATACTCTAAAAACTTTCTTACCACATGAGTGACATCTTCCTGCATTCCAGACAACATGGACATCAGTAAGTAAATAAAAAATAGGAATCTCACTGAAACCCAAAGAATATGTGCCTACCGAGATTAAACATTTACTTAAGCAAATACACAAACTTCAAACTCCTAAAATTGACAAGAAAACAGTAAAACCTTTCCATTTTCATCTTCAAACTTCAATCCCGATATCAATTCATACTCTCAAAATAACACTAGACATGCATCATGTTCTTTAACACAATACTCTTTCGGGTACGACAGGTAAGGCGTACCAGATTCTTCATATAGAAAGTGGCCACTGGTGACTGGCCACAGCTATTCTCAAATGAAATATAGAACTTTTGGGAGTAGATGGTAGGGAACTAGAAATGAAGAGGAAAAGTGTGAAATGCTTCCATCTATTAAGATTTGGTTATCCAGCTGCAATTAAATCAATATTAAGGAATATGAGGACTGATGGGTGCCATATGTGGATCACCTTTCACTTAAAAAGGTTCGCTATTTAAAAGAAAACCATGGCAGACTAATACGACGGACAACTGTCTCACTCTCTCCCCCATGTCTCTTCAACCTCCCACCTCCCCTTGTTTTCTACTCATAGATTTTTTCATCTGCTTCTTTTTTCCCTTATTAGAACTTATCATTTTTAGCAGTGCTTCACTCAAGACCCATACAACATAATCTCAAACATTGCTATATATTTATTTTTTTACATTTTATGTATAGGCACTGTAGCATCTTTTTTAGTTGCGCCCACATACCCTAAGTTTTTAACTGAGAAGTTTGAATTTTAGATATGTACCCATGTTGGATAACCATACCCTAGTTTGAGCAACATATGCATCAGTTTTTTTTTTTTTAATAAGAAACGAGATTTTATTGATAATCAGAAAGAAGATTACAATGGGAAGAGGCTTCCCAGCTGCAATTTGCATGCTCTCTCAGCTCTACATCATAACTATGTTAAGGTGTCTGAATATCTGAGATGTTAAAACCCCTAAATTTACATATGCATCATTTGGGATAACAGTCCGACACAATGCCGCATGCCTCTTCAAAACCCAAAATTGCACGCATGGATGGGCTATTTACTCCATTTTCAACAGCAAAGAGCAAGTGCCCAGCTGATTATTCACCTCATTCTCAACAGCAGATAGCAAGAACCAGCTGATGGCAAGGGATGAACTAATTTAACATGATTATCAGTAAAACAAGTCCTAAGCAGAAGGCATCACAAGGTAAGAAGGATCCAGAGAACATCATCGTTTCTCCTTCCCAAGTATTATGAAAGCATGAAAAGTGAAGAACACACTCCCCAGTCCCCAGTGCCAATTTTAGATCATCAAATAGTCAATTAACCAATATCCTCTAACACTATCTTATATCCTTATGCTACTGATAAACAAGGATGCCATTTGGTTCATGATGATCCCATTATTCCCCAATGGTGGCAAGGCAAGAGTTTATATCACGCATTACTCTTCTTCTAACTAAAGTAGCTTCCCACCCATCCATGCCAACATCTAGTAACATGATTTAACAGCTATCGCCTCCAAGTAAAATCAGACAAAGCTAGATAGATTGATTTTTGCTCTAGGGACGTAGTACAAATACAATGTTATAAGTCCATAAAGAAAGAACCATGGGGGTCTCTAGTTGATTGCATCTCTCTGCCCACTCACAACAGGATGAATTTCGCAACCATACTAGTGTATGGCGATAAAAATTGCATTAATATTTGCTATGCAGCAAACTAGTTTTAAAAAATATCAGCAGGAAGAATGAACTATAAAGAATGAAAATTTGGAGTTTGGTACCGCAAGGTTAAGAGTTTGGCATAGTCTCATCATTTCTCCTTGCAGAATGTTGTGGAGGCTTTTCTGCTCAACAGATGGCACAATTCTTTCCTCTGCCGCAGCACCTACAGAAATTTCATCATCCAAAAATCTATGGCCATCTCTTTGGAGATTTTCAGATTGATCACTAGCTTTGATGGTAGAAGGCCCTGGATCAACATAGGAAATTTGTAGTAAGATGGTGTAATCTGAACTGAAAAATGCTTCTCCAAGGAACAAAGGCAGTAAAGAAAAGCAAGGAAATATATATTACTAGGTGAAGCAGTGTGGGCGTCTTGGGATAACCCTCCTCTAGAAACAGCATCTGGAGTCACTTGATGATCACCTGATGTGACTTGAGCTAAGGCAGGACCAAGATTTTCATTAACCATTTTTTTACGCTTCTTTACCATATCATCTTTGCCAATTTCTGAATTCCTATGAGATCCTTCCCAGTAATTAACTCTCTTCCGATTCCGTGGACTTGGCGGCTTTAAATGTTTCCACTTGGGGGTTTTCCCATCAAACAAGTTTTTCCAAAAAATATGGGGCTCTTCTCCATCTTTCAACTGAACTTTTGCCTCACCAAGCACTGGGATGTTGGTTCTATAGTTCCCATCACCCAATTTAGCTTCTGAAATGATAGAACTTGAGTCATTATTTACATAATTTTCAGAAAGTATGCCTTGGAAGTCCTTGGCAACTTTTTCCAAAAGTGATTGCTCGGATGAAAAGTTAAATGCCAAATTAGATCTGCTATCAGCATGATATTCATCTAATTTGCTGAACAGATATGAGGCACCCCAGGAGAGCAGAGCATCACTTGTGGCCCGGCTAAAGTTTTGCAAATTATTTTCAAGGCTTAAGCTTTGCTTCGAAAGAACTAGGGCTCTTTCTTCAATAGTGAAGCATGAATATAGCCTAAAAACTTTGATTTGGTCAACTTTTGAATCAATTGATATCTTTTGCAGTGCCCGCAAGTCGTTTGCCGGATTCCAGTCGCTATCATATATGATAACAACATCCACTGATGAAAGCTTAATTACTGAAGTACATGCACGGTTTTCTAATAGCAAAACAAACTGCCCAGTTTCCTTTTTGTTGAAGCGATTCACAGCAGCTTGCTTCTTGGTAGTAATAACCGCAGCATCTATGCGTTCATAAGTATTTGGACCAAATCTTTGGCGCAGAAAATCATCCAATATATCTCCAGCTGATGCCTTCTCAGAGCCCATAATCAGCTGCAGTATAATAGTAAAGCAATCAATGCCATACACCATTAAAAAGCAAACATTTCACCTGTAAGGTAAAAGAAAATGCAGGTCCACAGGAGTAACTGAAAAAGATGCTGAAACTAACCAGTCCTGCCTCTTACCTCAAAAAGTATTAGCACTTGTAAACCTCGAGTCTTAATCTCAGTTAGCATCATATCAAGAAGTTGTAATTTGCCACTTGCTTTTATCCCAATATCCAATAACTCGACAGCAGGACACTGCTCAGTGACTAAGCGTTGTTGAACAGATGAATCCAGAAGATAAGGGTGATTGCAGCACTGCAAACAAAAGGATAAATAATCTAAATAACACAAAGCATCTAACCATATAGAATGAAATTTTTGAATCATAAAAAAAAATGAGCAAGTAGATTCGCATGATTCATTGGAGCAAACATTTACACAAATCCAACATGATCTAAGCCATCAAGCCCATCTCCATACAGAAAATATGTTAATAGTTCCTAATTGACATGAACCCACTCCTTGCCATTGAAAAAACAGAATGATTCCATAAGATAAACAAAAATGTGCTTAGAGACATGCATGAGAGATGCAAATCTAGAAGCATCAAACCTTCTCAAAAGAATGAAGAAGTATACAAATGTAATGTTATTAGCGATAAATGACCAAGCGAACCTTTCGAACTGTAAGAAGAATATCTCGGAGGGCCCCAACACGATCACTTCTTGAATAAGAACAAAGAGGAATAGAGTTGGAAAGAAGTGTAGCGCAATACTGTTCAAGCTGATAATTTGATATCTGAACTGGGATCCAGTACTCAATGAACTTGGATACTTTAGAAGCTCTTCCATACGCAATAAAACGTGATAACCTCTCTTTCAATATACAAAGACTGTCACTTGTGTCAGGCTTCAGGCCCCTTAGTTTGTCAAAATCAGGATGAGGGTCTATTAATGACAGTATTTTAAGGTACTCAGATGTTGAATCCTGAGAAGTTGAAACAATGGGGAATTTAACCATCAGAAGAAAAACTTGTGATAAACAAAAACATCGAAACGATGAGACAAACAGACCTTTATTTGACCACTGACCAGAAGTATCCTCATGTCTGTCAAAAGCATCTTAATTTGTTCAAGTGCATTTGATATACCAAAGTGCTGGCAATGGTCAATTACAACAGCTTTCCATTTGATGCTCCTCAAGATCTCTAGGTCCTGCATGATTAATTTAATAGTAATCATAATGCAGAGCTCACACACAATGGCCACTGACCCGCATATTTCGCTAATATTTGTGTCAATCACATCATATACTTTGTAAACCAGATTAGAACGCTATTGACACTATTGACTTGTACTGATGAAGAAACTTAATTAAGGTGAGAGAATAGATAAAGTGGTAAAATGTTCTCATTTTCAGGACTCCTCATATCCAACCAGATGCCAATCTACTGACGTCTAAACAAGAACATTACATACTCCCTCCATTCCATAATCATAGGCTTGGTTTCCATTTTAGTCCGTCCCAAGCCAAAGACAGGCCACTTACTATATTAAACATGTCATTAATTGTTCATTTCCATGTTTGCCCCTAATTAATGTGCCTTGATATTCTCCACTTCAATCAAATATATTTAAGCAATAAATGAGATGTAGGGGTATAAAAGGAAAATAGAGTTAAAATTTAATGCATTAACTATATAAATTACCATTTCTTCATCTGGAAATAACTATAAGCCTATCTTTGTAGGACAGAGGGAGTAATATCTATACCTCGGAAACAGCTTCTACAGAAGAAAGGAGTACTTGGACCATCACACAACCTTCTTCATCATAAAATTCTGATGCTCTAATCCCCTTCCTTGTATCTGTGCTTCCACTATACACGACAACATCTAGTGATGGCACCAGTTGCGCAAATTCGGCTTCCCATTGAGACAATGAACCAGATGTCGTCACAATGAGGAAAGGCCGGCAGATTTCACTCATGGATTGAATAAAATATATGACAGTCATCACTCGCTCCTGCACTCAATAAGATAAGTTACCACGTCTGGCCTCAAGATTACTGTAACATCATTTTCCAACAGCTAAGCAAGATGATAAACATACCACTGACCCTGACACCAAGCAGCAACGGCAATTATAAACAAAATCAGAAAATACATTTCAGTGCAACTGTGCAATCATACCCGGAACACGTACAATAGAGAGTTAGCGTAGAAGTGAAATACTACCGCAACCATATTAATAAATATAGCCCATCAAGCATTTAATACCAGATATAAGCTTTTACATCATATTCATCGAGTAAACTTTTGTTGAAAAATCCAAGAGTAAATGATGGAATCGTTTTACTTTCAAAGATGAAATGAGATGACAAAAAACATAACCGCTAGATGGAGAATGTATTGCATCATATCATGCAGATGCAGCGATTAAAGGACTTTGAACTAATCACTGATGTGAGCATAAAAAAGTATGAAAGGCACTTATCATGTGGTTTAGTTTTTGACCGCGAGTACCTCTCCCAACAAAAGAAATCAAATGTAGATTAAGAACAACTGAAATTTGTTCGGATTTCCATACCATGCTTAGAATACCCCAATTCATCAGAAACACGTGCAACGCTACATCTGAAAAAAAAATATTTTACATATTTCTGGCTATAGAAATCAATTGCACAGCAGACATCATTCATCAGTATCATAAAATAAGGTAGAGCTTCAATTCACCACATAAATGACCAGTCACACAGTACTACTGAAAACAGATATAAAGGATCATGTAGAACTTACCAACATGCACACATATAATCAATGAGAGACTACTGCCGGAAAAACTTAACACAGATAAAACTCACCTGATCATCAAAAACAACAGCATTCATGCATTTGCACAAGCATTCACGTAGTTTGTTCACATTTTTTAACATGTAGTTCACATTTACATGTGATCGATTGGCCGGGAGTACTGGAAGTTTGACATCAGATTCCGTGTAAAGCTGCAGTATAAGCAAAGAGAAAAAGGTGAGATATATATTATCTAGCATATACTAGTTTGTCCCTCTATGGCATGATATTTTAAATAGATCATGAGTTACAAGCAACATTCATGTACACACATATCGAACTCATGAAGCAAAAATCATGGTTCCACAAAATCATTTCAGCAATGAATATTCGCAATTTATGAAAAACCTCAAACCTCAGGTCATACTGTTATTTATGAGAAATCATCATTACAAGATTCACATAAGATCAAAAATAAATCAAAAAGGTTAAAATTCACTTGAAAACTGAGACATCAGAATAAATCACTAGTTGTGGAAGCATTGACCTAGAAGCAATAGTAGTAGTTGAATAAATTTGGTCATTGTGAACCTAAATGTCCATATTTAACTAAGAAAACCCCTTACTAGAGTCCACTTTCAACAAATGCATAAGTTGCTTTCATCATACACAAAAGTCAGGCAATATTAGAGTTACCCTCCGCAAAGAAAAATTAAACATGATGTAGAGTAACTCGTTGGTCATCAAGTCAAAGATTTTAAAACTGTTCATGCATCGGATTTAATAAGAGATTGGTGCTATGCGTTGTAATTGATGAATGCAACGAGTGTAAGGGATCTCTCATCCCTTTTATACTTTTTGTTCAACATCAATAAAAAAAAAAAATATATATATATATATATATATCTTATCAAAGAAAGAAAAATCACACATAAACATCTAAATGCAACTTAAGATTGTTCTCGGATGTGTGTGTTTGTGTCTCAAGGAGACTGTATAATGCCACAGTACAACATATAGAAAATAAAAGATCATTAACTCAAATTAAAAGGGGAAGGAGAAGTTCTAAAACGAATTTGAAAGAAGCTATTAAAAGGGACATGTTATCAAATAAACAAGAGGATGTCCAGACCGAACGTGGTGGAGAAATATGATCCATATAGTCAGCCCCATATAGTGGGATAAAGGCTTAGTTGTTGATGTGCATGCAGCTGTGCGAAGGTCCTCGTAGTCACATATGCATTTCACAATAGCTTACCTGTGTACAAGGTTCACCCAATTGTTCCCATCCTCTTCTACCTTAGCATCTACAATTGGTATATGTTCTGGTTAATTCAAACCTCATAGCTTATCGACAACATTCTACCAATCCATATCCACATAGACGTAATCTTTGAAATAGTGGTCTTGCCATCTCGTAGACACTAAATAAATGAATAGACCAACATACACAAAACTATGCCTATAGCATTAGCGGTCACTGAAAAGAAAGCTCATCCACTGAAAAGAAAAATTCACGAAAGGACTATGCAATTGAATTCCCAGTTCTCAAGCTCACACTCCCAATTCCATTTCAGTTCTCCAAAAACCCGATAATGTTTAGCCCAGGGTTTTCAGTAAATTTTGGGAGAATTGAGTGGTCCACGCATTTGTGTTGGGTCACAAGAAATATCAGAAGCAAAAACATTTTGAAATTTTTGTGGTTCCAAACCACCACGCTACTATATGCAAAAACATTTTGGAATTTATAAGACGCAAAAGCCTCAAGAGAGTATATGCAATTTCACTACACAATCACGTTCTTATTGTAAACATGCCAAACCTCAAGGGAAATTTTAGTAATTAACCCTTGAAAAACCCAACAACCATATGACAAACCAAATGATGAATCAAGAAGCACGTCAGTATAGCACCTCATCATTATCTTTCTTAGCCTTGTGGCGACTAACTTCATAGTCCTTCATTAGGTCCTGACCAAGAGATGAGCTTAGGAAGCTGATATTATCTAACTCCCACGTAGCATGGTCATAATCAAGGCCACGCCATTTCACAAGCCATTCATTTTCACAAACCGAAATAACAGCAGAAGAAGCTATATAAATCTTTTCCTGCATAGGTCTTTTCCTCAGCAAACGATGCGGCACCATCCACTCTGCCCTCCATCTCACAATCTGCAAGTCAGAGGAACAAATACTATCAAGTGTTATCATCCTATCTCTATTAACAAAAACAAATTATTCAGACACACATCGGAATTCTATACAAGAAAACCTGATCTTTTTCAACAAAGTTGGATAGAATACAAGGATTTTCAAGCAGCAGTTGTTTTTCTGGCACCCAATGATTGTGAATGTGAGCAAGCCCATGGTATTTAACTAGATATTGTTTCTGCTTAATTCCTACAATAGCCAACCAATATTAAGTAAGAAACAGAAACATGACGAAGCTAAAAGTGATAATAGACATTGTTCCTACCCATATTGATATGGGTAGGTTCCTAATAGTTTCTATTTGCATGCGCGCATACTGATAGACATGCCAGACCTTCAACTTTTGATACCTCCACCTCTCTAACATCCCAAATTGACTCAACTCCCTCTGACACAGCGTGCACACCAAATAATAGCTTCTTTTTCACACAGTTGGGGCAGTGCCAAACACCTGGCAAATTATCGGTAAGAGAAGGGTCGAGGCAACAGAGATGATAGCATTTCCTGCAACCTTTCCCCACACAGCACCTGCAAGCGCATACTATATAACACCCTATAACTTTTTTTAAAAAGAAAAAGGAAACAAGCAGAAAAGATTGAAAAGCTCAACGAGTTATCATAATGCATGTCAACACAGAAGAAATCCCATTACCGCGCAACTAACATGTATTGGGTACCCATCATTTCCCCCAAAACCTAGTGAAGACCTCAGTGCAAGCGTATGCAAATGTAAACTCAGAAAGATATTCTAATCTTTTTTTTTTACAAGAAACTACACATTCTATCATATTTGCACAATGAATGACCAATAACCAACTTAGTAAAAAGAGGACAAAAACCAAGTTTTACCCACAGGAGATCGCCATCTTTGTTGCACAGGGAACACACATTGTGACGGCCATCCGTTTGAGAATCTGAGGAAACAGCAGCTCCAAGATCACCTCTATCCTAATGAACAAACAAAAAAATAAATAAAAAATAAAAACATTAAAACAACGATCATGGCAGCCATCTGTTGAGCAAAAGGCTTAGAATATAGTTAAATAAGAACATCAAATAGAATAATTCTCTATTTTTTTTTAGAGAAGAAGTGTTAAAAGGCATTCACCAATATATATTTCAACTTGTCAAGAAACCAGAAGACCAGTAAAACATAATTGAACACTAAAAGATCGTCTTTGGTTTTGCTGGTGGGTGGTATGCTACCCGTGTGTAACAGAAACACCAACCTTGCAAATGAAGCAGCCTCGATCCTCATTAACCACAGGGCTACAAGAGCATAGTTCCTGTTCTGGCGAATCATAGCCCACCCTGCATGAGAAGTTATAGCATTTATATTAGCAAAGCAGCAACTATTATGCCACCTTAGTCTTATTCTGTTTTTCTTCTTTTCTTTCTTTTCTTTTCTTTTGTTTTTCTTGGTGGGTTGAGAGGGGAGTTTCAGAAGAAAAAAAACACCAGCAATGAGGTCCAATGTGGAAAAAGAACCAGACAGCTATACATTCAAGTACCAACACATAAGTTTGTCCTTTGTGCAGCAAGCTAGTTAACGGAATAAAACGGTCCCAATAGAGATCCCGCACAGAACACCTTATGCAAGAACAATGCTCATACCACCAGCCAGATAGTAGGCTGCAAATTTGGGGTGTATAAAATACCCATGCGGCGGGGAAAGAAGTAACACCTAAAAGTCTAAGGTATAGTTTGTTTTGGTTTCCGTTTCTTGTTTGCACCAGTGGACACACCCACTCAGAACACTAAAGATGCGTCTGTTTGATTTTCAACCAAAAAATAACACAGCTATTAATCTTAGATAATGTGTTAAACACTGTTGGATATGCTTCACCAGTCATAAAAATGCAAAGAATTTAAAAACAAAAAATAAATTGAAAGTAAAAGAGAGAAAAATAAAATCTTTTGCACAAATACAACCGTCACTAGAAAGCAGTCCCTGAGCTGCACATCTCAAAATCAATCTCACTGTCATGCAATTTCAAGATAACATTTTTTCACACCTCAAGCCCATATAGGAAGGAACACAATATGACTTGGGCAACGGCCCCCCAAGAATGACCGAGCAATAGAACTAGCCCAGAGCATAACCGCCCCCCCCCCCCAAGGCCCCAACATCTCAGACAACTTCAATCTGCACCGAGACGGACAAATAATACAGTGACTTCAATGTGCTCGATGATCTACATATAATCTGTAAATTTATGGAATTTGCTCTAGTATAGTCATCATTTGCCTTACACGAGGACTGGAGTGCAGAGATAAAGATTAAGTTTCAAGAGGGGATATAGCTAGGACATTGAGACATACCTTTTGTATTTAGAGCATAAAGAACAAGTCCCTATAAGATTGCAATTTTCACACATAGAAGGTGGTGTTGTAGCAGCCTCTGCAACCGGAAAAAAAAAAAAAAAAAAAGTATCTCATGCTGACTTACAATGGTAAAATATGAATTGTATCCATTGTGCATAACATACCTTCAGGGTGCATACTGCTGTCACTGCTATCAGAACCTCCACAATGATCACTGCAAACGTCAGATAGTTTTTCCGATCTGTCCAGCTCCTCGTCACCATCTAATATGAAAGATAAGGCAAAATGTTGTAATGCGGGTATAATTCAATAAATTAGACACAAATCATCATCAGGATTCTGCATGCAAGTTCTTAGCCATTTATTATAATTAAATTAGAAACAACAACTAGCACTCCCTCCCCAAACCTCCCCACCGCCGACACACACAAACACACACACACACACACAAAAGGACAATACTGCAGACATTGATTAATTACCTCGCACAATTTCCTGAATGCGCTGCACTTTGAATAGAGACCTGAACCTCCGGGAATCCATTTTCTTTCTCTTCATGCCAACTGCTTCCGGCTCAAGTTCAGCTTTTTTAGATTCCATTGTCACCTCAATCAAGGGCTTCTCTTTCTTTCTCTTCGAGTCTAATGGACTACGTTTTTTTGGAGATTGTTTTGAACCTGAAGAACAGGATGATAATTCCTTTTTACCCCTATCAGACCTCCTCAGAGGACTCGGTGTATTATATTTCCCAAGTCTTTCAGATTTCCTATCCACAGGAACTGAAACCGGTGGCATCTCCTTATCAAGACGCTTGGATTTCCGAGTACTATGAGGGCTTGGCGTCATCTGTCTGGACGTTGATGTTTTATTAGCATCTCCCGGACTACAGTCTGAATTTTTTCTTGTATTAACTTTTTTCTTCGAACTATTACCATCTGATTCATTCTTACTTTTTCGAGTAGATCGAGTATCACTCACCATCCTTTTCAGCTGCCCTGGTGGCCACAATCGCGCTGTATTTAGTATTTATTAATTAAACAACACATGCAAAAATGGAAAAACAGGAAACAAGGGTTGATAAACTAAAACTAGTAAAGTGCTGGCTTGAGCTGAATTCTTCCAACTACCGGTTCTCAAGTGCCAGTACAGTTAGAACCTCCCAAAAAATCCACTGAAACTCTAAAACAGCATTCCCCGCGCGAATACACAACTCGAATACAGCGATCCCTAGATAGAAACCTAATTTCATGTTTCTTTTCTTAGATAAACTACAGTGCAAACACATGCAACAAGCTAACTAACAAGAATTCCATGCTTACCATAAAGGAGAAAACGGACGCTCACGAAACAAACACAAATTACGGCAATGCCTGAAAAAAAAAAAAGCAACAAATTGTAGGGGACAATGCTAGAATCTGCAGAACGGAAAAAATGTACCTTCAAATGCTAGACGGAGGGGTAAAACCCAGCATCAAAATATGTAGATGGAAACTTGTCAATTTTGCCGAGAAATTTTGAAGCAACAGTCCAGTTCCCACGAATCCCTAGTTTTGCTGGCCCTGACTCATCAATTTCTTATTAATATGTTGTTCATAATAAAATAAAATAAAAATATTAAAACAAAAATATGGAAAAGAAACGTCAGCGAAATAGCGAGTAGATTAGTGCGTGCTTCGCCTCGGGTAAAGGTGCGTTTCTTTTCTTTTTCCAGACTACTATCTCAGAGTCTGCATTACAGCGCTCGGTCGGGTCGGACTGAATTAAAATTTATTAAAATCTACTACATCCGTCCCATAAAAAGAGTCATATTTGATGGATGTACAACTTTTTATCTTTGGTCAACGTAGTCAATTTACAACCCTTTGCAAGTGGGTGATTGTAATCTTTACCCTTAAAAATTTGTTAAACTCATCAATTTCCTATTGGCATCAAAGTATTAACATGATTTTATAAGGGCATCAAAGTAACTTCTATGTTTAACTAACTTTGACTTTTCAAACAGGACTCTTTTTATGGAACAAGAAATAGTTTTGATACAGGACTCTTTTTATGGGACGGAGTGAGTATTATTTTTATGGGTTAGGGTAAGGAGAGGCGTAAAATTAGCATGTCACTAAAGCTCAATTCAACTCATCACGGGCCGTGGATTAAGGCAGGACAACGTAAGAACTATAATTAAATTTCGAAAAAGACTAATTATTAAGTAGCTCAACAATTAGGTGTGTTTGTTAATGGTTGGGCCCAACTCATTGAGGGAGGGCTCAATACAGTCGTGTTTGGTTTAACAAATACCCACGCTCAATTAGAGATGTCAAAACAGGTCCGGCCCTGAGGGTCGGCCCTAGTCCGACCCTAAAATACTAGGGCTGGGCCTTAGTTTTATAGGCCCTAATAGCATAAAGGTTTTTAACCCGATCCTTTTAGGCCCTCGGGGCTACTAGGGCTTGGTGCGGGCTAGGGTAGGCCCGGCACTGAGGGCACTTATTTATTTATTTTATATAGATTTATAGCACGCTTCTTTTACTCTTCCGACTCCTCTACATTGAAGATTACTTTTTCTTCTGCAATATTGCATTCACATTCTTTGGTGGTACTGATAGGCTTTAATTTTTATTATTTTCTACTTTTTAGAAAGTGTGTTTTCTATCTCTTTTAGTAACTATATTGTGGTACTTGAATATATATCGTGGTGTATCTCTTATTATAATAGATACAACATGATCTATTCAAGAACCACATCATATTTATTATAAGAGGGAACGAGATTGAGATGATTGTATTTTATGATTTTTTTAATTTACCATTTTTTATAATATTTAAAAATGTCGATTATGGAGTTTGAGAATGATGACAAAGACAAAAATAATACGTGAACTTATAGGGTCTGGCTCTAGCCCTTCAGGGCTAGGGTTGGGCCTGAATTTTCAAGGCCCATATAACACAAGGGCTTTTAGACCTGGCCCTTGAGGGCTTGAGCCGGGTATGGCTGGGTCGGCCCTTATTGACATCTCTACCCTCAATCAATTGAAGTTTTAGGGTGGGCGATTCAATCACAATTCTCAATACCCTTAACTAATTCAATCACAATTTTCAATACCCTCAAACCATTCAATCACAATTCATAATGCCTATTTTAATAATTAGCCAATCATCTCCTAAGTAACTATTACACATATCACATCACCTGTTTCAATTAAATATTGTAAACAGACTCCCAACCTTTTCTACAATCAACATAATCAAACACATCTTTTATCTCTAACCTAGTTTTCCCAAACTTATTTATTTCAGCCAACAGTTTCTCAACATTCGCAGCCCTTACAAAACACACCCTTAGAGAAGTCATAATATAATTCATCATTCATCAATCCGTACATAGCAAAATAGTCTTAAAGTTATCAGCGTCTATCAAACATAAAATATAGTCTGCAAGTCTACAAAACAACACCTTAATTATAATATTCAAAAACCAAATAAAAATGGAGGCATACATATGGTCGTGTATATGCATAGTAACATTTCTCTCTCTCTCTATATATATATATATCCCTAACAATAAAATAATCTAAAAACCTATTAATTAATTAATTTAACAATACTCTTATTCACCATTTGCTTGATAGAGTATACATTAAAGCAAACTTTTAGTGCGCTTTATGGATGTATATTTAATTTCCTTATTATCTGAAATAA
>JAUEKW010092229.1:0-12541 GCA_032274785.1 Ajuga reptans
AAAAAGTGATACTTTTTTTGTCTAAAAAAATGATACTTTTATTTAATAACAGTGATACTTTTACTACAAAAAGTAATATTTTTTCCCGTCACACGGCCATCACACCGTGTGACGGTCTCACGTAAGTTTTTATCTAAAATGAAATCCCAAACTTTTGGAGACTACTCCTACCCGACTATAATTTTATCATAAAAAAGAGAAAGAAGTTACATATTGGCCACAACTTTAATACTTTAAGCTAATAAAATTAACATGGTATTTAAAATTCGAATATATAAAGGCCATATGCTTGTCAAAGCCTTTATTGTGAAAGCAACTAAGGTTGTGGAGTCATTAGGACAATATAAATGGATGGTTGATGTATCATTGGCTGTCTCCATGGTTGGACATGCTTGAAAGAGACTCACAAACTTGACATTTTTTGTGTAATTTTAATCTTGACTAATTTGTTAATTTATGATTTATGGACTTAATCTTTTGTTGTCGATAAGTAGGCTGCCGACACACGTCTGGATGATCTTAGTTGTGAGCTTGGATGTTTATTGGGTGGTGGATATGACATATTATTTTATGAAATGCTCTGTCCTATTGGGACTGAGCAGATGCACCGGCTATATGGAGCTGCTGCAGTTTTTAACTCGTTATTTTACTTTTTTTTTTCTTCGGACTCTAAATTTTCTGATATTTTTTAACTTCCGAGTCTTTTTTACAGGTAATATGTTGATCAGTTTGTGACTGGTAGTCTGGTACCTACCGTAATGTATAATTTTTGACAGTTTCAAGATTTAATTATAATAAGTGGGGGAGGGGTCCTGCCTAACCTTACTAGTAGGGCACCTCTAAAGGGTCTTTGTTTTAGAAAAGATTATTATAAGATCAATTATAAATAAAAACAAAACTTGGGTTATGATTTTTTTACAAATCAAGATGTCACAATCATGTTCTTAATTGTAATATACTTTGAACCACTAATATCTTGAAACTTTAATAATTATTATTATTACAATTATAATAACAGAATCGTTCTTTGCCTAGATGATCCAGATGAGATCTCCTATTCCCAAGGGTGTTCCATCTCCTATTCCAACTACATCAATAAGTGACACATACTTATTTGTGATATCACCATGATGTCACTTTGTACACGTGTCATGTGCTGATAGTGTTGGAATAGAGGATATAACACTGTTTGAAATAGAGGATCCAATCCGTAGATGATCATTTTAAATTGATGACTCCTTGATTTTGAGCATAAGTAGAAGCTTTTATTGATTGTGAACAACTTTTTTTTTTTTTCCTAATTAGGCAAAGTAAATTAGGATGATTCTATATAGATAAGGTCAAACAATCTGGTATATATTGGTGGATGATATTTATGGTGCAAAAGTGGACCTAACTCTAACCTATATTTGAAATTGGAAAGATTTTGGACCCATATATAGCAATTTGAAAAGGATAGCGTGGTACCACACATTGCTCAACATGGAAGACCATGTATGTTGCATATGACCAACTTATAATTTTATTTACGTTACTTTTTAAAACATTAATAGTATCATTCGTAAAACAGTCTTATTTAAGTATTTGTACAGTGAATGTAAGGCCCAACCTCATTGGGCCAATGCCATATACAGGGCCAACAAGGCCGAAATTTCCACTGATATTGAAAAATGGTGAACCGGCCCAGCTCAGCCCACTAATGTGCACTAAGATTTGTCCGACAGGTTCATAAGGACATTGGACATCGGATTAAGCCTGCCGGGCTCGACGATATTTTGGGTCTGGCTACGATTTCTATGGCCGATGCTACCTAAATTGTCGGCGGACAGGGACCAATTTTACCACATCTACTGATCTACGTACTGATCTACCTAAAGTTGTAAGTTTATCTAATCGACAAGAAATAAATAGTTGTCCATTTGTGAAATACAACTGTCGTTAAATGGGAGGGTGAATGTACGCAATTGAGGCATTGGGCATGCAATTAAGCCTACGTGGAAGTCGCTTAGCCATTACTGCATGAAGTTTTGCTGTCTCGTGAGGTGCTACCCTTCTCTTTTGGGCTACATTTGCTTTTCCACGTTTCAGATTCGTAGTCGGTTCAAATTTCCGTTTCCAGTGTGTGCGTGTATGTGTTTTTCTAATCTATGTCCTATAAATAGTGATTCATTAATTTTGATTTGATTTGTGTATTTTCCAGAAGCAGCGACAGCAAATGCCGTGACCATAAGAAAGTGATATATATATATATATATATATATAGAGAGAGAGAGAGAGAGAGGGGGAAGGAAACTGGTTTTGATTCAGCTTCTATGGATGGAGAGGTGGAAAGGTATGCGTGATTTTGCTAAACAGTAATGGATTTGTAGTTTTATTATATTTTGCGTGGAAATTTGAATTGTATTGATTCGATTAATTGTTTTTTGGCCTGTTGTTGTTGTGTGGTCAGTATTGGAGGAATTTTTACTTGCAGAAACAACATTTTTTTGGATTTTGGGGGTTTTAACGCACTTCAAGCTTAAAATGTATTGTGATAGCTTCTGTTCTTTCCAATCTGAAATTGGGGGAATATTTTTCAATAGATTACATAGAGCTCATGGTAGTTTTTTGAAAGAGTATCTGTAATGTTTTTGTTCGGTTGCTGGTTATCTAATCCGCTTGCCCTGGATTTTCCGTTGCAAATGGTTATGTATTAGTGATGTGATATTCTGTATGCGTCTCGTGTTGGTTCAATTGCAAATTTGCAACACAAGGAGATTTAGTATTCGCAGCAGGAAATCCAGATAGCGAACTTGTTTATTGAATATGGATTCTTGTGATAACTAAGGTTGGTTTAAGCTAATGATCTCAGATGGTATCCTATATTGCATATGGTATTCCATTTGGTATTTCAAAATAATCACCAGACGTCACATGTGTTTAGTGACATAATTAACACATGCAGGTATTAGAAGCAACGGAATACTATATGAAGGACCCATTTGAATAATTCTGCAGTTTAAATTGGAAGCATAGTGAAGTTTATGGTTATTGCTTTTTCAGTTACATATGGATATGGCAACTATCCTAGACAATATATGACACATTAAACTACTCATTAAACTTTAGGAATTAGGGGTTGTGATTTGGATTGCAACATGATAGATAATTTAATATCCATTTATGTGACTATAAATCTTAGGTTCCCAAGAGAAGATATATATTTTTCGTGTAATTTCAAAATCTGTGATCTTTTAGTTCATCTATTTGTTTGTTTTGTTAACGCGAATATCTTTAGACTGATTGACTTGGAATTTTTTTTTCTCTTCCAGTTGACGTTGTTTTGGCGAAATCTTGGCCCAATTTGTTCTCTTCCGATTTCAGGGTTTTTGGCGATGGATGAGACATTGCAGACGATGAATATAACCGATGAAGATGTTACAACAGGTTCTACAAGTTATGCAAATTACGACATCAGAACAAGGTTCATTAATAGTTCAGGTGCAGGTGTAAATGCATTCGTAAGAAATGACCTGGCATTTGCAGCGTCTGATCCCCTCTCGGAATTAGTCTGGTCTCCACAAAACGGTTTGAGCCTCATACGTGCTAGTCCAATTGCAGCTGATAAGAAGCCACTTCTTCTGTGGAATGTGGGACAGAGCAATACTGGCCCCTCACCACCACCGATTATCCGACCTGAGGTGAATCAAGATGTCAATGTTGTTGATCCAGGAAACACAACTGTTTCACAGACTTTGCTTGATGTGGATGACATATTCGTTGATAGGGACACATTGCTTAAGTCTTTGGGGAGCCGCGAGGACGGTAAAGTCATTCACTTAGCTTATGCATGTTAATAGTTAGTTCCTCTTGTTAATTTTTTCTTCTTGTTGAGAGCGTTTCTTTGGAACTTTTCTGAACTGTTTTTTCAGTGGAAAGCAATAGGAAGATGGAGAAGGAAGCGGGAAGTGAAGATGCTGTTCGGGATGAGGAAAATTTAGTGGATGATCGGATGGAGCATTGCCCTTCACAGAATGTCCAAAGTGCTGAAATTAGCAAAGAAGATGCTGGTAATTAATACTTCACTGTTTTTGCTTGTTGCATCCAATCTCTGGATGCTTTGATTACCTTTGTTTATATCTCATATAATCATATTATTGTCTTCTCAAGTATTCTGTATGCTTGTTATAAATGAAAGTGGATATATTGATGTTCATGGATATATAGAACAAAAAATTAGGGGGTGAAGTCAGGAGTTTGTTTGGTTTTATTTTTCCGGATTAGTCAAATCGAAACCTAAAAGTGTCAAAGAGGAATTTTTATTTTTCACTAATCTGCAGTCTCTCGAAATTCAGATTCATTCTTGAAATATCACAATACTCAGTCATGTTCTTTTTACTGCATGTGTATTTGATTGTGAAGTTGATAGTGAAGGCGTATTAGGATAGTCGTTCCCCAATCCCTTGAACTTCTTGATATAAAGCTCCCTGAACCTCTTCTTTATTCTGTTCCAGATTTTGAACAGCAGAAAGAAATGCAAAATGAAGTAACTTCAGCCATTAGAACTGTTAATGAGAATACAATAAAGATGCTGGGGTCTACTTCTGAAAATGACTCGTGTAATCCGACCAAAAAAGATGAGAATTCTCCACCTGTTGAAGGTTCCCAAACAGAGAGTAGGATATGTTTGTATAAGGAAAAAGGGAAAGAGAAAGCATTATCTGATGGAGATATTTACGGGAAATCATTAGATGACGATGAGGACGATACTCACGGAAGTGTTGAAAGTTGTAATAGAGCTCGATTACTTCCGAGAGGTGTAAAGAGACGGAGCTATGGTGAGAGCTTAATACTTGGAAGCAAAAGGATGAAAAAACAGGTTCATTATAGCTCCTTCTTGTATTGGATATCGAATATGGTGAAGGGTTTCGCAGATTTTAGTAAAGAAGATTGTTCATCCATTCCTATGCCTCTTGCTTGTTCCAGTAAGGTTTATGCCAAGAATCACCATAAAAATTCCATGTGCAACAAAGGACAAGATTCAGCAGTGGGGTTACAGTCCTTATACTGTAGAGACACGAATGTTTTAAATACGAAAATGCAAAAGGAAGATGACTCCGTAGAAGAATGTAGAGAAGTTATGGTGGATAACAAAAAGCCAATCGAAAATAAACAGATTATTACGGGCAATTTGGCAGAAATTATGGTTTCAGATTCTTTAGGTGAACAGATGGATATGGCTGCAGAAAAAACATCTCCGGAAATCCCGGTTTCTACAAGTGATGTGCAGCGGAAAAGCAATCCTCTTACAAGCTTGTGGATCACTCGTTTTAGCAATAAAAATCCCAGGTCAGCGAAATACCAAGAAATTATTCAAGAAATCGATCTTAATTGCCAGATGAATGTTGTTTTGCCGTCTCGGATATTTAGTTCAGAGGCTTCAGAGGCAATGACATCTGTTTTTTCGAGAAGGTTGGATGCCCTCAGGCACATTATGCCGTCGGAAAATGAGGCGAAAGACGATCACAAATTGCCTCTTACAAGTGGTACTGTCTTTTCACTGTCGGAGTTATCTCATGCAATCAAGAATTTACGTCTCTCTCGCGCAGATATTCTCAGGTAAAAAAGAAAGACAAAAAAAAACCCCTCCGTGACTAATAAACTTGCGAGTATGTCTTGACCACTAACTGTCCTTTCTAACAATAGCTAATTTTCTGATGCACTTGATGTTTAGATGGATGAATTCCAATGTCTCTTTATCACGTCTGAACGGGTTTTTCCTTCGTTTGCGGCTTGGAAACATGAAAGCAGGGCTAGAGAGTACTGGTTACTATGTTGCTTGCATATCAGGTAATAAGAGTATTTCTCTTAATAAGTTTTATATAAAAAGGTAACAAAAAATATCCAATGATGACATTAGCTTCATAATGGCGCGCAGTTTAGTCCAAACAATGGAAGTGGCCATGTTGTCTTCATTTCGTCTCATTATTTAGTTCTTATAATATTCTTTTCACGGTCGAGTAATAGGGGATGATGCTAGAGAACTTAATGGTTGCACGTCGAAGAAGTCTATCGTGGTGGATGTTGGAGGAATCAAATCTTCAGTTACCAGCCAATATATCTCCAACCATGATTTTCTTGAGGTTAGTAATACTCTTTCTCTCTCCTCTCTCTCTCTCTCTCTCTCTCTCTCGGGACTGAACTTGATACACTTATTTGGCAGGATGAGATAAAGGCGTGGTGGTGCAGGACCGTGGACAGTGGCTGCAGGATTCCTTCACTAGATGAGCTTAACTCGAAATTCAACGAAAGAAAAAGTTTAGGTTTTTAGTTATACTTTTTTCCTTGCCTTGCTATAAACGCTATACAGGTTCATGATAAATGGCTATGAAGGGATAGCAAGTGTGTTCCCATAAAGATAGCCACTCCCTTTGGTTTTGGTTTTGAGACGAAAACGGTGTTTTGTGGTACGATACGACTCGTTGGTGCCCGTTTGATTCCACGGCGTGCTTCTTCCTTCCTCCTTCATTTGAGTATGATGATGATGATGGAAGATCAGAGTTTTTCTTCAGGAGAATAGTAGTGTGCAGTAATTATTTGTTATGAAACAAACGATTTATAAATAGATACAATGATGATGTGGGGAATGCAATTTGGTGGCAATGCAAATTCGAGATGAGCTATTATTCACGAAGAATTTAAATGTATATATATTTTGAGAGAGGAAAATATAAATTTCATTAAAATTTGGAATCAGTCGGCACTGATTCACACTAGGATATGAGGTAGTGAGGATCACGAGGTTTACAATAACGTTTTTTGGCCAAAAGCTAATCCATCAGCTAGCATATTGTATTTTTGGTCATATTAAAAAGAACATTAAGTTATATGACCACTAAGTACTACTCCCTTCGTCCCATAAAAAGAGTCATATTTGATGGATGTACAATTTTTTTATCTTTGGTCAATTTAGTCAATGTACAACCCTTTGCAAGTGGGTGATTGTAATCATTACCCTTAACAAATTGTTAAACTCATCAATTTCATATTGACATCAAAGTATTAACATGATTTTATAAGGACATCAAAGTAACTTCTATGAGTAATTAACTTTGACTTTTCAAACAGAACTCTTTTTATGGAACAAATAATGGTTTTGATACAAGAGTTTTTTTATGGGACGGTGGAAGTATATAAATACCCACTTTACTTAGATTTCGATTTCTACAACCCTGAATGTAGATGGATAAGAACGTAATTGGGCTAATTCAGCCCATAAGCCCAAATGGGCTTGCTCCACTAACAAAGAAATATAGTTTAAATATTTTATAATATGTTTTAGGAACTTTTAAGATGTATTTTGAAAGCTTGTAGATTATCAAATTATTTGGAAGTTGAGCTTGTAAGTTCTTTTAGAATTTTGCAAAAGGGTGAGCATTTGACATTATAAGATTTTTTTGAACTATATAATGACAAAAAATAACAGTATTATTTTAAATAATTACCACTCATCCAATCCCTGCCCCCGGCACCCCCAACCCCACCTCGGCCCTCGAGCCTCTGGCACCCGTAGCCACCCCGTCCCATTGCAAATTAGTACAAAGAAAAAGACAAGTTGTATGACATCCCGCAAGCAGAAGTGACAAGGCCAAACCCGATCGACATTTTAGACGAATTGAATCATAAGAATTTTAGCCGAAATACCATTAGCCCAACATATTCGACCCAATGCCAATGACCTGACAATTTTAATGTATTTAGGAGAATGAGCTCATCAATTTATGATTTAATAGAATTTTAGCCCAACATATAATGTTGGCCCGACGAGTTGTGCTATATTGGACTTCCCGACTTGCCACTTCAACCAGCAACATTGAGTAGAGAAAGTAAATACTTTTTTTCTTTTTTTAAATGTAATTCATTCTCATAGAGTTAATATTTTCTCAAAAAAAATAAAAAAAATAAAAAAAAAAAACACGAAAAAAGGAATTCCTATAAAATTACAGTAGGTTTTTAAGAGATTTTGGGTTTTATTACGCATTAAGCCCAATACGTTTGGGCCAGCAGCAAAGCCCGGCCTAATATCAAAGGTTGCTCACTTGCTCTAAATCAATATAAACCCTCCCTTCCCTAAAAAATAAATAAATAAATAAATAAAATATAAACCCTCCCTCACTGACTCTTCACGAACCCTAGCCGCTGCGCACACACACCTCCTCCGCAACTTCACCAACCGCAAGCCATGGTAATTTCCTTTGCCGTTTTCATGCTTTCATGGCGGCGCTGTGTGTACTTTTCGCGCTGATTGTGTGTGTCTATGTCTTATGCAGGCAGACGTTGATCCAGAAGTCGCGGCGGGGCAGCCGAAGAAGAGGACGTTTAAGAAGTTCAGCTACAGAGGCATCGATCTCGAAGCGCTCCTCGATTTGTCTTCGGATGAGTTTGCCAAGCTCGTTAATGCTCGTATCAGGAGAAGGTATAATGTTTTTTTTTTCTTTGTATTTTGAAATCAGTTTTTCATGTTATTTTTTGCGGATTGATTTTTTTTAAACTGATTGAATTGAGTATATTGAAATGCAAATCAAATGCGAAACGATTGTTCAACACGCGTTGTTTGGTTGTGTTTGTGTTTGATAACTTAAGAATCCGTAACACACTTTGAGGAAACTAGGGTTTTGGTTGATTTGAAATTTTATACATTTATTTTTTGGATGATTCCTACCAAAGTATTTGGATTGATTTATGTTTTGGTGAATTTGTAGTTCTGTACATTTGTAGTAATCCTTTGTTTTTATTGTAACCGTTCGTTTTTTGAATTTTCAAGTATGTTTTCTGTATTGGTAGTTTGTCTCTCTTTGTGAAATTTCATATATTGTCCTGAATTCGAATTGTGATGAAGAGTTTAGTTAAATTTTATTTGCTTGTTCGGTTCATCTAATCATTATATGATGTTACCAAGCTGTCTGAATGTGCCCATGTTAGGACTGTTCATTGTGTTATCTGGATATGTGCTTATTTGTATCCCTTTGTGGTTACATATATATGTGTTTCAAATGCATAATGTTGAACTTAAACCATGATATCCTGACTGCTTATGTGATTTTCTTTGCACATATATAATCTGTATTCTAAATTTGTACAATCTGTATTCTAAATTTGTACTTGGTAAATGGGCAGGTTCCAGAGAGGTTTGAAGAGGAAGGCCATGGCTTTGATCAAGAAGTTGAGGAAAGCTGTAAGTTTCTTAAATTCTATTACCACCGATTGTGCTTATGTTTTAAATCATTTTCCGTATATTATTATTGGATCCAGCCCCCACCCCGGCATTTGTATAGGTTTTGATGTAGTTTAGAGGACAATTTCAAAGGCTGTTAAATATGAGTCGAGCATTATGAATCATATGGTTATCACTGTATTACGCTTTTATAATTGTGTTTCATATAATAATCCTTACAGAAACCTAGACATCCCACTTGTGTATTGCATAGTTTTCACTTTTTTTTTATGATTATAAATGAATGGTTTGATATGATAAATTTCTATCACTGTATTATGCTTTTATAATTGGGTTTCATTTGATAATCCTTACATAAACTTAGAGTTCCCACTTGTGTATTGCATAGTTTTCACTTTTTTTTTTTATGATTATAAATGAATGGTTTGATATGATAAATTTCTATCACTGTATTACAGGAACTTAAGAGTTCCCACTTGTGTATTGCATAGTTTGCACTTTTTTTTTTTTTTTTTTTTTTATGATTATAAATGAATAAATGAATGGTTTGATGTGATAAATTTCATAGAAACTTGAGGCCCCAGCTGGTGAGAAGCCTTCTCTCGTGAGGACCCACCTGCGGAACATGATCATTGTTCCGGAGATGATTGGTAGTGTACTAGGAGTCTACAATGGCAAGACGTTCAACCCGGTTGAAATCAAACCAGAGATGATTGGCCACTACCTCGCCGAGTTCTCAATCTCGTATAAGCCTGTAAAGCACGGGAGACCTGGTATTGGTGCAACCCACTCTTCAAGGTTCATTCCTCTGAAGTGAGAATATTAAGTGTTCGTTTTTTGGGTATTAAGACCTTAATTACTGAATTGCATTTTTTATTTTTCTGGTTATTTTTGTTGGTCCTCAATGTGGATTTGTTTACGAAATTGATTTAAATGGTTTGTTATCAATTAGATGTGCTTTTAAGAGTAATAAAAATTGATGTTTTATAAGAAAATCAAGAGTATGTGTGTTTAAGTGGTTTGCGATTTTGACCAAAATTTAAGTTGGGTCGTAAAACAAGCACACATCTTCACAAATTATAAAAATGGGAGTTCAGGTATCACTCTTAATGTAATAAATTTTGTTTTTTTTGTTTTTTTTGTTTTATAAAGTAGCTTGTTAAGTTTATAGAAGCTTATAAAACGTCGGGGTGTAAATGAGTCAAGACAGCTCGCAAGCCACTCGGGATTGGCTCGTAAAAAGATTGAATTTGGCTTGAGGGGTGTAAATGAGTCAAGACAGCTCGCAAGCCACTCGGGATCGGCTTGTAAAAAGATCGAATTTGGCTCGAGAAAAACGAGCTGAGCTCGAGCTACTCAAACAAGTATCGAGTTCGAGCTCGATCACCATTGTACTTGGCTCGGAAGGCTTGCGAGCCTAATCGAGCTTGTATTATATTTACTAGTTTACCCTTTATATTTGAAATAATTAGTAATTACAAAATTTCCCAATAAATTAATATTTTAAAAAAATAATTATACATAAATTGAGTCGAGCTCGAGCTCAGCGAGCTTATAGTGAATCGAGCTCGAGCTTAGAAAAATTATGCTCGGTCGAGCTCAAGCCGAGCTCGAGCTCGAGCTTGTCGATGCTCAGCTTGGCTCGGCTCGTTTACACCTACCTTATACTATGTTATTTTCTTTTAGTTCTGTCTTCGTACTATCTAGGTTTTTTTTTCACATTTTTTTACTTTTTCCCCTTACTATATTTACTAAATTTTATTTCCTGTACTTTCATTTCTCTTATTAATCCTCCTCTTGTTGATAAACACCGTTAACCAATTTGAAAATTTATGATCTTCCGTCTCTTGTACTTTCTCGTTTTTAATTTATTGCCCCTTGTACATTCTCTTTCTTTAGTTACCTCCTTGAGCCTTGTAATTAATTTTATTAACTTTTACCCTATATTTTTTAATTTTTTTTATGATTTATTTTATGTAATTTTCTTTTTTTATGATATATTTTATTTCTCATAACGGTAATATTGTATTTTGAAGTATGAGAATGATAATTAATGAGTATGCATTCTATTAAATAATATAAAAAAATAGAACATGATAATTATAATCATGGTAACATAAGTATGCATACTATTAATTGTAATTTCAAAAATTAAATAATAATAATAAAAATTATAGTTACAGAATTTAGTTTCGATAAATTAAAAATGTAAAATGAAAGAATAAGATTTTAAAAAAAGTTTTTGTCTGCTACAAAATATTGTTTTAATTTTTGTCTCAACATCAAATTAATTTTAAATGAAATAAATGTAAAAGTATCTTCTCAAGTTTCACAAAAATAAAAATTATCAACAATAAATTGTGACTTTAAGGGGCAATATCTAAAGTAGAAAGTACAAGGTAATAGATTAAGAGTGCGAAAGTACAAGAGGCAATAGTTAAGAAAATGGAAAGTGCAAGGGAGAGAAAACATGATTTTTAAACTAACTGACGGTGTTTACACGCTCTGTTAGCAAGGGGGGAAAATAATAAGGGAAATAAAATTGCATGTCACAGTTCAAAATTTTTGTATATATACAGTAAAGATACTTTTCAGAAAATAATAAAAAATAATATAAATATTACTCAATAATTAAAAACAAAGGATAATAAATTTAACCGATAAAAGTAAATATTAATAAATAATAAATACGGAAGCGTAATAAAAAAAAACACCCCACTCCATCCACTTCCGTCGTCGACTCCTTAACCTGAAAAATAAATTTTCAGAGGGCATGAGCTACATTCAGCCCGTGAGATTCAGTTTGTAATAATTAAAGATAAATAATAACAAAGCATAAATGCACATAGTTCGTAACATTCGTAACATTTGTATCTTTCGGCTGGCCAGGTCGACATAATGGTTGAACAAATTAATGTTCCCATAAATCACATGCATACATAAATACAGTATCATTCGAAATATTTAATTATAACAAACATGAAAGAAATCCCATCTTAAATAAATAAATGAAACGTGTCGATGAAAATGTAGTGGTTCAATCACCGTGCTTTTGACCAGAATATCCTACATTACTACACTAATAATAATAGTGAAATTGTATCCAAATAGCGTGTAACTTTTAATATTAATTTTAACATCCTTACAATTTTATACTAATTTTAGCAAATCTTTATCTATATGCTAATCATTATCTCTATCACTATCCTTATTTCTATCATTAATCCTCTCCAATCCCTACCCCAAATCACCCCCACCCTTGCCCATCCCACCCCACACCAATAGCCTGCTGCCCCAAGCCCCTCTTCCAACCCCACGTCCCCCTAC
>JAUEKW010092448.1:0-12536 GCA_032274785.1 Ajuga reptans
ATTGATTGTTGAGCGCACTCTGTTTGAGGGCTATTCACCGTGTTGCTTATGTTCGAACATCTTGGACGAACATCGAGCAAGATGTACTTGAATAGAATCTCCCAATAATTAACTTTGAGTTATAATTTTCAAGAACAATTTATGCCAAACGCGAAAAATTCATTTACCTTCAGCAAAGGATCTTCCCACGGCTATGAATAGAGGAGATTGGAGACAATGGCACATACGAAATACATGCGACTAAAGCAAACAAGAGAAAATACGAGACAAGTAGCATATACGAGCAATCAAAAGCAAACACGAGGTCATTACATTTAGACCAGCAAAAAGTCTCAAGAATCTACATGCTAGGTCCAGAGAAAGCCTCTTAGTCTCAATCACAGTCCATCCTTACTGAAGCAACGGCCACATTCAGATATGTTCTTAACATCCAGAGGCAGCTTCAAGTTGAAGATCAATCTATACCTTACTTTCTTAAGTCGTATATTGGGGAGTCTTGTATTGAATCCGGGATTCAAACTAGACTAGTTAAGTTCTATGTGGGCTTGTACATCTAGATGTGAAGCCTTCCAAGGATAGGTGAAAACTGTTGTAGGCACTGAGTTGAAACTCGAGTATCGTGTACTAGAGTTGTATTGTGTGAGCAACTTAGTGTGTAAGGGAAGAGTGGACGTAGAAGGATTACCCCCACCTTTGAACCAATATTAAATTCCGTGTCTTTATTTTCGTATCTCGCACTTCATTTATTGATGTTGTAGTTGTTATAGACCCTTTACAAACTACTTTAACTACTATCGTATTAACGGTTTTATCTATTATCATACAAAGTGTTTTAAAAACCTACTACTACTATTATTCTGTTGCACGTAAAACTCATAAGGTATTTGCTCGTTGTAAACTTCAAAGAACAAGTTGTTGTATGTAAACTGCTCGGTAGAAACTTATCGTTGTAATCTCTTCTGTAAGAACCAATTTTTTACAAAAAGACAACAAACTTCTTGCCTACTGTATAAAGACAAAAATCTAAACAAGTTAGAGGTTTATTCACCCCCCTCTAAATCTCTACCACATGGGACAACTAAGAAGCATTGGGACACCACCTAGGCTAGGTCATCTGATATAGCTGAACAGACCTCCAGGGAATTCGGTGCTCAATTTTGGGTAATTTGAAGGATGAGTTCAAGAAGAAGTTGCCTCAAAGTGCCGCTCTAACAATGTTTCTTTAGAGTCCCCGGTAGATATAGAGAAACTTCGTCGCCAAGTAACTTAGGCAAGCAGAATTATAGATCGACGGAGAGAAGCAGTAGCTTCCATAGAGGGAGAAGGAAGCAATTCGTAGCAACCTGCAACTGCAGCAGTACAACCAACTATTGTAGGTAATCCCGAGGAATATAATATTTCTCTATCTGTTGTGTTCAGGACTCACCAGCAGTAGACAAGGCCATTACTACCTCTTAAATACTTGATGTACATGCGCCAGGGAGTACACCAAGTGGGGTCACTGAAGGTGTAGTAGCAGAAGGAGGAGAAGCTATTGCGTGTGAGCAACATGTAGCTACAACAAGATGTGAAGTAGATCAAGCATCCAATACATGTGCTGCAGTTGTGCCAATAGCTCCTGACCCAATTCTAAGTGAGGAAGGGAGTTATGTACATGCAGAAGAAGAAGAAGAAGAAGAAGAAGAAGAAGAAGAAGAGATGGAGGTTGTTGCATTGGATATAGAGCATGAAGAAGCAGAAAGAAATGTCAAGGAGCAGTTTGATGTTGTAATTGGAAAAACAGCAAATGAGGGAGCCGCTTGGGGCATTGCTAGTGCTGAAGCAGTCTTTGTACAAGAAAATCAGTCAGGTGATCAGCCTGCTGGACCAATTGAGGGGGAAGGGAACATCAATCATGATGAAGTTGTAAGACAAGATGCTCTAGGAGATAGAGTACAATAAGATCATTCTACAACTGCCCCAACTGAGGCTCCTATCAGTGAACCTAATGCGAGGTGGTTACTGGAAGGAAGAGATCATGTTGATCCAGAGAACGCAGAAGAAATTCCAAGGCAAAAGCGACCAAGATCGCACGCAGAATTGTACTCAGCTCAGAAGCGCCTGAAGCACTTAAATGTTGTTGCAAAGGTTGCAGGCGAAAGACAACAAAGATAGAAGAAGAAGTCTCAATAGAGGAAAAATAATACGTTGAAGAAATGAGGCAGTCTCATATTGACTAGGATCTGGGTTCTGCACCAGCAATCAAAGAAGTGTTGGAGAGACTGCATTGTGAGCGATTAGTGAAGTTGTAACTAGAATCACATTTAGTATTCATGAACTCGTGGTCAGATTCATCAAAGTAGCAGAGGAAGACAAGAACTTAATGAATAAGGAGATGAAGGAGTATAATAGCTTTCTTGATGGAAAGATTGATACCCTCGTTTTACTCTTCAGTGATAAAATAATGACACAAACAGATGCACTTCGGTTATGCAAGGGGAACTTTACATGCTGCAAACTGAATCCAAAGATCACAGGGCTAAGATGGACAACATTCAGAATCTGCTGGAGATTTTAGCAGGTGTGTGTTGATGATGTCAAAAAGGGGAAAGAAGAAGCAAATAGAAGGTTGCTGAGCGTCAGCAACGAGAGGAGGAAGAAGCTTTTATTGCTGAGTAGTGAAAGAAAAAACATGAGTCCAAGAAATGGCATGAGGAGTGGAAATCTTAGGTGTTGAAGGAGCTTGACCAATCTTATGCAGAGTCGGAATAGAGGGTGAAAGGCTCGGTTGAAAAATTGAATGAAGGACTGCATGAAATTTACCTCGCCACAGGATTTGTCCCTGAAGACATTCTTCTTAGACCCAGCAGTCAACTCCTTATAGCCAGCAGCCCCCTAAACAAACTGGAGCTACTCCAACTCTTTCAATATTTAAGTGCCATGCAGACTGGTTCATGAACATCTCTGACTCTGAACTAGGATCCTTGATGGCTGCAGAGATTCCTACTAACGGGAACTCAACGAAGAAAGAGATTGGCAATTGGAGATTGACAAATATCATCAGGTACTTTGAACTATTGCAAACTAATAAATAATATGCCAATGTTCAAGGTGGAACAAATATGCAGTTAGATGCCTACAGAAGGCAATTGCATTCATGATTGCTTCCAAAGCAAATAACACTCAAAGGGAGGAAGATGGCTGTAAAGAAAATCTCTCCTTCTGAAGAGTGTTAGTTGATGGAGGAGATATTGCCTAAAAGTCCAACACGAGTATAGACACTTTGTCCAAATCATGTATGATCAGTACACTGATGAAGACCCCGACCGAGCAAGGAGGAGAAGGGACCATAAGGATGAAGACAAGAAAAGTGGCAGATACCATTAAAGGAATCCTAAGCAGCAATACTATTCTGAGCACAAGAGGAGGTAGTCTACAGCAAGGGTAAATCATTTACCATCCCTATTTCCTTAGTGATGTAACATGTTTTTCTTTTGGCATGTACTACTCTGATGCAACTGTAATAGATAGTCTCATCTAATGAAATGATTGTTATCTTACTGCTAAAAGGATTACAACATATAATCTTACATCATATGGTGTTCTGTCACTTTTTGATGATTAAATGTTTTGACTAACAGTTTGTTGTCATGTGATTTTAAGATTTACTTTTCTTCGAGTTTTGACATCATAAAAAATGGGGGAATTGTTAGAATGGTTATTTATAATTTTGATGATGCAAAACGAGATTATAGTAGTAACTAGTGCCCAAAAATATCTGTAATATATTGTAATAGATAGGGTTAGTTTCTAGGCAAAAGTCACAGCTCGAAGGACACAACATGATCATCAACAGCAAGCGGCAAGGGAAAGCCACTAAAGGAAGTAAATCTCAATCGTTGTAAGAAGACTACAACAATTGTCTGGGTAAAAGAAAGGCGCGTACATCAAAGTTTGCCATCAATACGATCTACTGGATACAAGATCATGGATCGTACAACAGACTTGGAAGCAAGCAGTAAGCAAGAGGCTTGAAGCATTCAACGATTTTAAAATTCAAAATTAACTAGTAGAGACAATCTGTATTCTTGTACTTACTATACAATAACGTGAAGACATGTATCCTGACAAAAGCAAAAGAAAATCAGCAGATTGACATTGCCGCATCTACTCTGACCTACTCTCCCAGTGATTGATCTATTTCTACCAGCTAAACCGCAAGTGCATGGTGTACTAGTAGCCTAGTGGCAAGCAAGGTCATATATCTAATAGAGACTAGTGAAGGTGGCCTAATTAGACTACTATAGTGTTCCTAGTACTCAATCTAAATGGAACGAATATGATCAGTTTTGTGATTTCCTTAATTACTATAATCAAGACCCTAAAAATGACAATAATAAGACAATGAATGACAATTAACTAACAAACACAAATAAACAATACTGATATGCAATAATAATAAAGTTATTTTAGGATGTTGATTTCAGAATCAATTATGGTGCAATCATAGGCAATTGACAATGCAGACACAGATTCCTATCCTTGACCTATGCAACTCTGCAACTATGAGGCTTCGCTAACTGTATCTCAAACCCCCTATTGGAGAGGATAACGTGTAGATCATATACAACAGGCCATCATTCCTCTCAGGAATGTGTATACAACTCCTAGTGCTGCCTAAGAAATACCCCTGCAATTCCTTCTCACCCTTCTGGTTTATAGAAGCAATTACGTTGTGTGTTGTTAGACCATTGATATCCTCACCTTTCGGTATCTTGCATATTGATTCCAATGTGCTATAAATAGGTGATCAGGCTACTCTAACATCAATCAAATCTCAACATAGCAAATAATAAGCGAATGCCTATAAATCACTGATAAAACATCAACATCTACATTGTAATTAAAACCTACTTTCTAAACCATAAGATAATAAACGACTACTCCATAGCAAAAATCATAAAACAATAAAAGCAATGTATTTAATTAAAATCACGTCTAATACAGAAGGGGTTAAAATACTACAGATCACCCGGGAAGGTACACAATATAACGACATGCTCCACATAGATACTCGTTGCTCCACTCTTCCGTCTTCGGCTCTCTAAAACTAATCTACGCTATGAAATACTAGAGAAATACTAAACATTAGGTTAAAGTATTTATAGGAGTACACAACATTAGGTTAAAGTATTTATAGGAGTACACAACATATATGGGCTTTAATTCACGCACAAGTCTATAAATCAGACGTCCTTTTGCTCGGTCGGGGAGATTCTTTCCTGACCGCGTCTTTTGCTACGACGGCAGTTTGCTCGGCAGGGTAAACTCTTACCGGGCCGTGCAAAATTCCTACGGAAATGTTGAGTTCCCGCTGATACTATTGCTCGACACGGCAGATTCCTGTCCGGCCATGCAAATGGCCCTACTGTTGGTTACTTCTTTTCTTTCCTCTTTCGGGCCATTACATCTCTATTATAGGCCGATCCAAGGCCTTCTTTCTGCCCAATCACTTGTATTCTTCCATCCAAGCTCTCTTTACTTGATTTGCACTGGGATTTCACCATTACTCTAAATATACTCCTTTTGTATATAAATGACTATCAACACACAAGTGAAATCAGCCAAACATATGAAAACGAGGGTTGGGAAGTATTATACGTGCTTTTGCATTATTCTAGCTATGAATAAGTGCCTGTAAAATATAAAGTGATCATAAACCCCCAAACTTTACATGTTATGCATCCGGAACAACCAAAATAAAACAATGAAACTAGAACCTGCTCATCTTTTATTATGGATCAACGGCGCCGAATATTGCTTCAGGCTTGATTTTTAAAAAATGCATACAGCACGGTAATATGGAAATGTGGTAACACGCACACTTCAACTACTCTTACGAGCTAAAACCCCCTAAGTAAGTGATCCTCACAAGGTGTGTGTATCACTCTTTACTCAAGTGTGTAAAATGGGAAATATTCGCTCATTGGGTTGTATAAGGCGTATGGTCTGCCATATGCTTGCATATCATCTAGCCCCCCAGTACACTTAAATGTATGCAGCTTGGAATAAAAAATGACTTTCTATTTGGTTGTAATGTGTATCTTTGGTCAAGGTGTGATAAAATATGGATAAAGTGACTCTACTTGGAGTAATTGAGTTAGCTAGTCTCAACTACTCCCTCAAATCAAGCTTCTCCTATCAATTCATATCCCAGTAAAGCTAATTATAATTCTAGCTTTCTTCACGTTATTCAATACTCATTTTATATGCACACTACATTTACCCAATTATAAGGACTATTCTAACTTTTATGTAGCAATTTTCGCTACTTTTCTTTACTATGCAGTCTTACTAGACTCTTTAGATTAACTTAATTTCTTTTTCCAAAAATTACTATGTAGGTAGTGTTCTTTTGCTAATGGTACCCTTTCATACACAACAATTCTCAAAAGACTCTTTCTTTCATTTTCTTAAGGTAACTAAATTTATCTAGAATATTCTAACCTTTTTACCTAAATGAAAACTCAAAATTTCCTACCTCATAACAATTTCCTATCAGCCATTATCATATTTCCTCACTTAATTTTGTTCCTCCTTCTCCCTCACTCAAATAGTAAGTTATAAGAAAAAGGTTAAAATAAGTTATGAGCTTGTAATGTAGCTATCAAGAATAGGTTAAGGCTCAAATGGCTGACTAGGGATAGTTATTTGTTTTTGTATTGAAAATTTTGGCTAAAGTAGGCTAAAATATAATACAAAGATGGTCTAAGATCATTTTCTAAGCTGACATACACAAGACAAATCAGAAAAGAACCAAGGTAAGTTCTAGAGACATGACATGACATGATATGCGAAACACACAACAAAAAAATTATATATTACTCCTAAAATAAAAGTATCAATTATAGATCAAATCCTCACAATTTTTTTATGACTACTTAAAGAAACTAGCTTAATTTTGTCTCCCTATGCTCATCTATGTCTTACGATGTGTATCTTTTAATTTATAAACAGAAATTCGGCTCGCCACTAGCCTATCACCAGATCGTTTTATTAAGCTGGAGGAGTTGCTAGCCTCACGTCTCTTTAACTCTCTAGTCATAATCAAAGCAAATAAACGTGCATAACAGAAAATTAATCTTAAAGATGCATACTATATGCAACGATGCAATTAAACAAAAAATTATTAACTATTACAGGCCCCCAATCTTAACAAATAATTCAGATTTTAATATTTAAACTATCTATTACATGCCAACAAAATAAAGTACTAAAAAGATCGAAAACAACTGAAAATAAAAACAAAAGAGAGAGGATAAAAGAAAATTTTAAAAATGCCATGGGTTTACCATTTTATCCCCCTCCCCCAAACTTTTCTTATGAACATGTGTATGGGTACACGTAGGGTACTATGGTGGACTTACAGATAGATGGCTACTGAGGTAGTGGAGATCACTCTTGTCCCAACACTGTTCCTTTGGATTCGGTTTAGTGTTACTAGGGAATGTCCATGATGATGAGCGTTGGACAATGTTAGGAAATTTATTTTTAGTTTTAATGATGCCAAAGTCTAATTCTGTAAGTAGGAACTAGTGCCTCTGATCGTCGTAAAAAATACGTGTTTTCTTGCCTTTTCTTACCTTATTTTGAGTGTAAACCATGCATTAGACATCCAATTAGGGACCAAATCATTTTTTTATGCGAATCAAGGTCATGTTTTCCTAATTGTATGATTTAACATGTTTTTTTAAGTGTTTTAGTCATATTTTGCAGGAAGAACAAAAACCGGATTCTCAAGAGGCCATTTGCACGTTCCAGCCACTTCTTACACTCTTTTTGAGGGCCAATTGGGCCACAATCAGGCTGAAACATAATAGTTGACAAGTTCCAGATGTCCCGAACAAAGGTCGTGAAGAAACTTAAGTGAGAAAATGGACGGAACTAGGAGAACACGTGACAGGAAGAAGATGGCGCGCAACTGAAACGAAGAACCAAGGCAAACCGGTACCAATACCGGCTTCAATACCGCTCTGGGTACTGGTCACGGGTACCGGTCCATGTACTTTCACCAGTACCCATTCCAGGCCCCTCCCCCTTTTTTGGCTTTCCAAGGGGTGATCAAATCCAAGTTCAAAAATCGTCCAACTCGCCGGGTCAACTCATCACGTTTCAGCGTTTCAACCATATCTCTCTCGTCCGGACTCCGATTGAATCAAAAGACAATGGGGTACAACTTTCATGTTCCGATCAAAGACCTATTCGGTACGAAATTATTAGATGTGGGCCTTTGAAAATATTGGGGGCTGCTTTGCAATTTTTCAAACTTGTCATTTAACTCTATTTTAACTTTGTTTTTATTACACAATGTACCCCATTTTCCTTTAGGTTTCAGTAATTTTAGGGCTTAGGAGAGTTCCTTATAAATACCTCATTACTCCCATAGCCTCCTTTCTAAGTTTGAGTGTTGGAAAAATTCAAGACTCCATAGTTTAGTGTAGTTCTTTAAATTTTCTGCTTTGTTCTTTAAATTTCTCTTGGGTTTGTTGAAGTGTTGAAGATTTTGAGCTTTGTAAGATTTCCAAACCATTAAATAGACTAAGTTTTCTCTTTCCCTTGTCTTTTTATTTTTGAATTATTGCTCTAATATTTTTGTCCATTTCGATTCTTGCTCGATGATGATATTTGCTTCGATTATGTTGTTATTTGCTGATTTTATGATGATTAGTGAGTAGTTCCCTTGATTTCCCAAGGCTAGGGAGTGCCCAAGCCTAGTGGGTTGGTGTCTTTCGTAGGAGACTCGTAATGTATGTGGTTTATTGTATTTTGAGATGCGTCTGTGAAATTGTTGGTCTATTTATATGTGTAGGGGTTGGGGTTGACTTCCCTATATCTCCCCTAATATTTTCATCCAAAATCGTGGGTCTTTGCTTGCATATGTAGGAATTAGGATTTATTTTCTAAATTTCTCCCTTCTAGTTTTGCATGAAATTGACGGGTGTTTGTAAATGTGTAGGAGTTAGGGTTCCCCTAAGCTTCTCCTTTCCGATTTCACAACTTTAATCCTTTTTAGGTGAGAAACAAGAGGGATTAGATGGTAGGGTTTTCTTAAGGACTTTTATTGAGGTTACTTTTGCCTAGTTTATCATGTTATCCACGTTCTCAAAATTCCGATCTATAGCATAGTGGATTATTAGGTGAAATTGCCCTTGAATTAGTTTCTCGTCATCCCCGGGTTGCATAGTAGGGTTTTTCTCCTTGTAGGGTTTAAACGTCTCCAACAAAGAGCGTGGATTCTCTTTACTTTTGACTCCGTTACGATATCACCATATCGAGAGTGTAGCAAGTGTGGGTTTAATTCGTCAACTCGGGCAGTTGTCAATCAACCTAGGATGTGTGCATCTAGGAATGGCCATAAGGCACCCCGAGGGAATTCGTTCCATAATCATTGATAGAGGAACCTTGCAATTGCTTCCCTTAGACTTCACTTAGATTTATTTGGTCCACTAGATACCAACTCCATGACAGAGGTGAGGGTGAAACCGAATCTTGGGAGATCATCTTTAGTATTATTATTTTCTCTTGTTGTTTATGTTTGCTACTACACACTCTACTACTCATTCTTGCAAAACTTGGAATCATTAATTGATTTAGCTAGTTTATTTGGACAATCCTCATTTGTGTTCAATAATCTAAAAATACTACCACTGACAGATAGTTGTAAGACTTGCAACTATAAAAGGTCGAGGTGACGTGAAAAACCACCGAAACCCCAGTCAAGTTGATGGCGACATTGCCGGGGAGGATTTTTCTCCCCGAATAGGTTAGCCGGGTCGATTAGTTATTTCTTGTGCTAAGCAAATTTTCTTTTCTTTTATTTTATTTTTGTAGTTGCTTAATGGGCTATGAACTTGAAGTACTGTTTGGTGTATGTGACGAAAAAGAAGTTGTGACAACCCCTTGCTCAAATTTGTCCCTGAGATTGATAGAACGTTTAGGCAAGCTTTGAGGAAGTTAAGAAATCCGACCGTGGATATTGAACGTGGAGAAATGGAAGATTGTGAACCAGTTGGGAATCAAGAGAACATGGCGGAAGAAGCGCCAAGAAAGATGTCAATATTGGAATATGCCTCCCCTAGTGGGCGGCGGTGTATTCTAGTATCCTGGAACCAAGGGATCATGCCAACCACTTTGAATTGGAACTGGCATTGCTACAACATGTGCAACAAATTCAATTTGGCGGTAATCCGAGTCAAGACCCTCACGACCACCTCTACTCCTTCTTGAGGTTATGTGATACCTTGCAAATCACCAACGTACCTAAAGAAGCGGTCCGGCTAAAACTCTTCCCATTTTTACTAAGGGACCGGGCTAGTAGATGGCTTACTTACAAACCTCCCAACTCGATCATCACTTAGGACGACCTTGTATCCAAGTTCATCCAAAAATTCTTTCCACCAAGTAAGTGTAACACCCCATAACTAGGGAGTGTTACTTCTACTATTTCCTTTAATTCACACGCGCAGCTTACACAAATATGCAAAAGTTTATTTTTTTATTTTTTTGTTTTTAATAAATCTAAAATAACTGTAACTTTCTTAAACACTGGAAAACTCAAGTTCCAAGAAAATTTAAAGAACTGGTGAGTCTTCAAAAAAATCCAACTTTTGAGTAAAATCATAAAGAAGTAAAACACTAACTAGGCTTGCAAACTTAATAGTTCAAAAATTAACAAAAATAATTAATAAAATCCCATAACCAGTTTCCGAGGTTCCGCCGTCACTGCCACTGCACATCCGCCTTACTCCCTCCTAGCACATCTTAACATTGTCTTTATCTGCAATAAGAGGTAAAATAAATTATAAGCTAATGCTTAGTAAGTACATCGCCTATCTCACAAAATATTTTCTTTTATCACAACATACATGCTTTAAAAACACCAGTCAATAACTCAATTTATACATATATATAATAAAAACTACTTTAGGCCCAGACATGGTACCAATGCGCGCAACTCCATTAAGACTCAGGGTAGCTAGCCACTAAATCCTAATACAGCAATATCTTAACTTCTCGGACAACTATTTTGATAGGTTTACTTTCGTAGCTCAGATCTTCTGGAATTTGTACTTCTTGTGGGTTAACTACATGACTTGGATCTGGAATATACTTTTTCAACATCGATACATGAAAGACATTATGGATATCCTACATCTCTTGAGGCAAATCTAATTGGCTGGTTACCTTTGCAACTCTCTCTATGATGACATACGGCTCAACATAGAGCGGACTAAGCTTCCCTTTCTTATCAAACTTCATCACTCCCTTCATTGGAGCTACTTTAATGAACACTGCATCTCCCACTTCAAACTCAAGAGGCCTTCTACGAACATCGGCATAACTTTTCGGTCGGCTTTGAGCTGTTTCCATATAAATCTTCATAGGGCACCATTTTAATAGTGAATTGGTAGCTGTTGTTATAAGTGAACTAGGCTAATCATAAATATTTACACCAGCTCCCTTTAAAGTCCATGGCGCAATCTTGAAGCATATCTTCTTAGGTTTGATTTGTTCGCTCTGCCTGTCCATCCGTCTGAGGGTGAAAGTAGTACTGAAATGTAACTTTGTCCCGAGGGATTTTTGGATGCACCTCCAAAAATAAGAAGTGAATCGGCTATCTCTATTAGAAATTATCATCCTAGGAACTCCGTGCAATCTAACGACCTCCTTAACGTACAATCTATATAATATGTTATCTTGATCGGTAAGAAGTGAGCTACTTTGTCAGCCTATTGACAATTACCCAAATTGCATCATAGTCATTCGTCGTTTTTGGCAACCCAACTATGAAATCCATGGTGATATCCTCCCATTTCCACTCAGGTATCTGTATAGGTTGTAAGTCTCCTCCTGGTCCCTGGTGTTCTGCTTTAACTCTCTGACAAGTCAAGCAAGTGCTGAAATATTTTGCTACATCTTTCTTCATTCCAAACCACCAAGAGTTACCTCTCAAGTCACGATACATTTTGGTGGATCCATGGTGCATTGAGTATGGTGCATCATGAGCTTCTTCTAGTATCTTCCTCTTCAACTCCTCGTCGTTGGGAACCCATAAACGACTACCAAAGTAGAATACCCCATCGTCAGACACTCGGAAACCTTCAGTTTTCCCTTCTTGCATCTCTTGTTTGATCCTGTGAATGCTTGGATCTTCCTGTGAATGCTTGGATCTTCCTCTTGCTTCTTTCTTAAATCATCGAATAGTGTCGGAACCAATGTCAAAGTGGAGAGTTGCCTAGTAATCATCTCAATTCCAAATTCTAAGACTTTCTTCTATAGTGGTCGAGATAGTTTAGACAAGGACATCAGTGTGGCAGAGGTCTTTCTACTCAAAGCATCCACAACTTTATTTGCTTTTCCGGGATGGTAAAGAATTTCACAATTGTAATCCTTGACCAGTTCGAGCTACCTACGTTGTCTCATATTCAAGTCCTTCTGGGTAAAGAAGTACTTCAAACTCTTGTGATCGGTGAAAATTTTGCATTGCACTCCATATA
>JAUEKW010092669.1:0-12536 GCA_032274785.1 Ajuga reptans
TATCAATATCAAAATCCAATTCACTCCAAACGTATTTTGTGACACATTTTACAATATGCACCTTGTCATCAAATACAGTATAAGTCGTATTGTATAACAGTATATGTTGATTGCCCAAATAGTATAAGTCGTATTTTATAGCAATATAAGTCGTATTGTATAACACTATAAGTGGATTGCCCAAACAATATAAGTCGTATTGTACAATACTATAAGTATAATATTTATCAATATCAAAATTCAATTCATTCCAAACATTTTACAATATCCACCTTGTCATCAAATGCATCTACTTAGAAAATGATTGAAACAAGAAACCTCCCCTCCTACTCATGTACCAATACCAGCCATTTTTTATTTTTAAACTACACTCTATTATTTCTCTTCAGACCAATAACAAGATGTTTTGTTTTCTTCCTTTATTCCTTTTGTCCACAAACTTTTTCTGCATCAACTTCAACTTTTTCTGCATCATCTTTTCTCTTAATCTCAGTAAAATTGTTTATCAAGCAAGACTTGTTTTTGTAGAACTCATATATAGCTTTGACAATTGCAGCCCCCTCTTCATTAACATCTAAAAGAATAAGGCTAATACAAATTTCAGCTCGTAGCAAAATTCGAATTCCAGCCTAAAAATAAGAAACTAAAATGTAAATACATTAAAAAAAAGACGGAAAAAAACTAACAAGAAAACTAAATAAACCTTTCGCATATCAGGAGTCGAGTAAACTTCCCCATCAAAATTTACCAAATGATTCATCAAATATACTCCACAATCATCATCTGACATCAGTCTTGTCAGTTTGATCAGTTTGCCATTGAAAATCAACATTTTCAAAATCAAAACTTCTCAAATAACTTGTCTTTGGATCAAGAAAAAGAATACTGTCTCCCCTAGACCACAGTTCTAATCATAAACTAACATACATTTATTATCTATTTCCCAACTATACTCACACAAACATTTGATAACGGGAAACAAGACAACCAAAAATTTATATAGAAGTATATCATCCTACATATCAGTAATGAAAACATTCTCTGCTGAAGTATTTTCTGGAATTTAGACCCATAAAATATATCTCCATTTTCGCAAAAATTTAGAACAAAGAGAGAATTGAAAGATAATAAGGAAAGATAAAACCCTAGTTCTTACTCGGAGATGAAGTACCGCCGAAATTTGTTCGAAGATGGCAGAAATCGACGGAAGAAGCATCACCAACAGCGACGGCGAAAAGGTGAAGAACGAAGAACGTAAGAACGACGACGGAGGCACAGAGAAGACGAAAGAAATCAGCGATGAAGTGATAGAAATCGACGGAAGAAGCAGCACCAACAATGACGACGAAAAGCAGCAACATCGACGAGAAGCAGGAGCAACAACGACGGAGAGAAGACGGCGACGGCGAGATTAAAACCTAGTTTCAGATGAAGAGAGAGAGAGAGTGGGGAACCAGCGCGTGAAAAGAAAGAATGCTGTAAAATCAGAAAAATAGTTAAAAAAAAAAAAAAAAAAAAAAAAAAAGAAGGGGTTAAAATAACCGATCCAACAGGGCAAAAAAACCGAACCAGATAGGTGCATGTTGTGCACCTTGTGCACATAAGTTTTTGCCTATTTTTTATGTGAACGTTTGTAATGATCATGGCACTACTACATATGTGAGGTTTTGGACATGAAGAACACGACGTTTTAATACAAATGAGATTATTAAAAAGGTGTTCCATCTCCTATTTCAACCATATTATCAGTGTTGTCATATCCGGACCGAGAATTAGACACAGATCCGGTCCGGACAGAGCTATAAAACCGGAATTATTGTTTGACCGGAAGAAACCGGTCAAGACCGCCGTCAAACAAGAACTGGGTCCCTGGGCAAAAACAGAAGGGAAAGAAAAACAAAAAGATGAGAGAGAAATAAGTAGATATGAAGAACGAGATATTGAAGACAATCGGTTGTCTTCCCCATAGCTCCTCATTAGTCCGCTTCTAGTTGGACAATTTCCAAGCATCACACACAGACATATATTCCCAAGTATGGCAAACATTTGAATGGTGATGTTTCTTTTCTTATTATTACAGAGGATCAACAATCAGCTTGTGGAACAGCAACTGAGACACAACAGCGGAACGTACGACCTAAGACGAAGAAGCAGAAAAGTAATGTTGATTCACAGTGAGTTTTATTTCTTCTGAATCTGGGATCTGTAAATGAATTGGCCAGAAGTAGTAGCAGTTATAGGCGATAATCTGAAGTTGAACGAATACGGCACAGCAGGCACAAGATACTTCTCATGGACACAAGGCGACCAGCTATCGTCTCCACCTACACCCATGTGCTTGTGGTCTAGGTGCACCTGCACAAGGACGAGGATATATATTTGCAGTTATGCGCGAATTTCTTTTAACAATCTCGGCTTCCTATTACGTAGAATCTGGAAGTACCTACGGACTAAACCAGCGATTTTATCGAGAATCAGATTTAAGAGAAATGGATAGCTAAAAGAGTACCTCAATGTCATCTCCCTTCACTAGCTCTTCATGGTGTGTTGCCCTCTCAAGTTCAGCAGTGCTATAGTAACTTGCATTCATTTGCACCGGTGGAGACCCTCCATGTGCGGAAGCATAAATTCCGTAACCATCCTTGTTTTGTAGTGTGACCCACCGAACATCTGCTCTACCCGAGCATTCATAGGGAACAATATACGGCACGTGCAAGCTACCCACGTCCTGCTCATAAATGCCAACGTGTGCAGCCGCCTTGCGGTCAGGATAACATTCAAAAGGTCCCCTACCATACCACTGAATCTGGTCCATCGATTTGTCTAGGTGAAACTCAATCCCCACTCGAGGCAGAGGTGGCAAATCCGGTTTAGGTTTTACATGGCATTCGAGTACCACATCTCCAGAATCATAGATTGTGTAGACTAAGTCAACCTTAAAGAGGCATGTTTCGGATTGAGATGAATTTTTCTCTTCATCATAGGGGATGCCAAGATAGACTACGGATATTTTCACCAGATTATCGGACGTATCAAGAACGGTGCAACTTTCAGTCATGAAAGTCAAGTTATTCAGCTTTGCTGCTTTCCATTTTGAAAGATAACTTTCGGCCTCGCCGCCCTTGTCATTATCCGTTGGTGCTCTCCAAAAGCATGGTTGTATACCTTTGTTCATTACCAGGACACCATCCACCTATGATTTATTACGACATAACATATAAAAAAAATCTGAACTTTTTATTGGAGTAACATATTAATAGGACTTTGCTTTGTTAAGATATAAGCATGTATAGTTATCCAATAACTGAAGAAAAAGTGGGCCATAATTACAAAATTTACCCTGTAAGCCCAATAACAGAAAACCACACAGAAGTTGTCCTTGCAAATTGGACCAACTGAGGTGGTGTTTTGTTAGAAAAATGCACGCCTCAAATGGCTGTTCGTCACCAAGGTGTATTTGTAAAAAAAACAGACTTCATTGTGTGTTTTGTAGATGGGCTAAACCCGTAAGGGTAGTTTTGTAATTGATAGCGGGGAATCTAGTGAAACCTGATGTAAAAAAATTACCTTCCAGCTCTCAATAGCTCCACTTTGTTTGTTGAACTTGATCTCCCACAGGTCCGAGTTCTTAACTTCTATAGAACAATCAAGAACTTTGGTAGACAAAGGCGAACGCGCACTATCAACGATCTGAAAAACCATAATGTTTTGTCAAATGTTAAAAATACAAAGAAACAGAAAATATTTCCATATGCCACCATCAACTAACTAAAGCAACGTCACCTACATGAGGAACGATGCCTTGTTTGATGGGCAGTTGGACTTGTGCAGATGAAACTATATGACCAGCTTCAGCCCATCGAGTGGAGCTCAAAAGCTTTACAGTGATGGTCAAAAATACTTCTGTTGCATCTGAAGTACTCCATGAGTCATACCAAGAGCCAGAATCCCATTTTATATCGTAACTTTTCTGAGGATCTATTGGTGGCAGGCTGAGATCTCCAGATCCCGTCTCACAACCATCTCCATGGACAGCCCAGTGGAATGCTAAATCTTGTGTTGTCAAAAAGAAGTGTGTGTTCTTGATCTACATGGTAAAGTCCAGTTCCATAATCAGGAAGTTTTGAATAAAGGAATTAAAATATTGATTTGATTATGTAAGATACCCACCTTAACTATCCCTTCTTTGAGTGAAATTTTGATGGGCTGGTACAGAAACTTTACCTCTGAAAATACAAAAAAGGGATCGAATAATGATCATAATAACCTGATAATATTAAGCCGTCGTGAAAGAATGAGCATTCGTTTACCATGTACAGCTGGATGTGGGGTTCTATCTGGCCATACTATGCCATTCAGGCAAAAGTTCAGATCATTAGGTGTATCCCCAAAATCGCCTCCATATGCCCAGTGTTTATTACCGTCTGCACCCTCCTTCAATAATCCCTGCATAATATTTCCTTTTATCATGTTCCTCGTACATACATTTAAATTTTGACATAGGGAACAAACAGGGCTGGCCAACTTCTGAACTAATATTAGGAAAAAACTGATGTTGTCTGAAAACCTTGTTGCTTTTTTTCCTTGACAATTTTTTCAAAAACTCCGGAGGGAAATATGATAATATGTTTGAGAGTTTATAAGATACCATCATATGTGTTTGGTAGTATTAATAAATAACGAATTTATAAACCACTATACCAGAATTAAGTGTTGGGATCTTACAAGTTACAGACTCCTTCAGAAGAAATATAAAGTTCCTAAGATCTAAACAAATTATGTCTTGGTTATGGAAATATAATCTAGCACTTATTTTGAATATAAAGAACATCTTATATATAAGATAAAGGTTTTATAAAATCATAAGACCCCCTAAATAAAAAAAAAAAAAAAAACAAGACTAAAACAAATTTACACAGTCAACACCATGCTGCTAACATTCCCCACTTCTCCTCTCTTGTAAATAAAGGCCAAATTTGATCGTCAAGTCACCTTATGTAACTTCCTACTGCATCACTTTATCTCCGGCCAAAATAGTAGATTTTAATGTAATTGATCATCAAATACATCCTTCTAGTTGAAATATATAATTTTCAAAGATTTATAATTTTCAGTCGAACCTAAAACATAAGACTAATGAAGCACAGATAGCTCAAGTGAAACTTTAATAGATATGAACCTGATCAACCCAATCCCAGATAAAGCCTCCCTGTAGACCAAATGTGTTATCAATTGCTTCCCAGTATTCATCAATATTCCCATTGCTGTTTCCCATTGCATGTGAGTACCTGACAGTTTATTTAGCGTCTCAACTAGCATATCCTTCAAGATTGTGTGGCAGATACATGAAATATTTAGTATGGTGAGCATTGAGAAAATGAGTAGCATACTCGCACAGTATTAGTGGACGTAATTCAGCTGGATCTTGAGCTATCTTAACGATGTCCCAAACACGCATGTACATGGGGCATACGATATCTGTAGAAGGTGTTCGAGCTCCCCCACCTTCATAGTGTACGACCCGAGTTGAATCCTTTCCTCGTATCCAACCTGAAAGAGTTTCAATGAGAAAGAGCCATAGGTAGATAGCATGAACCAATGGTAGCTTATATTAGTGTCAATATGAAAACATGATATGGATTAAGCAAACAAGACACTGTAGTTTATAGAAGATACCTGCAAGTGCAGCATGGTTAGGCCCATAGCTTGACTCATTTCCTAAAGACCAAGAAATGATGCAGGCGTGGTTTTTGTCCCTATCAACCATTCCTATAACTCGATCCAACATGGCAGAGGCCCAAATTGGTTCCATTGTAGGATGCTTTATATTTGAGGAAAGATGAAAACCGTGTGTTTCAATATTGGCTTCGTCAATCATGTACATGCCAAACAGATCACACAGCTCATACCATCGTTGGTGTTGAGGATAATGGCTGTTTCTGACAGCATTGATATTATTTTGCTTCATCAAAACTAAATCCTACAAAGAAAAAATTAATAATATCTTCTTCTTCTTTTCAGAAAAGGAGATGCAACAGAGATGTACTAATTTATGGAAATAAAGTGATCCCCTCACCTGGACCATGCAGGACTCCAAGTTGGTTTTCCCAAGACGAGGGTGGTGTTCGTGCCTGTTCACCCCTCTAATCATCACAGGTTGTCCGTTTACAAGCAGCTGTTTTGGGGCCTTTGCTATTTGTCGTATGCCAACTTGGCACGATTCACAATCAACAATATGCCCGGATGCATCTTTGAGGGTGATGACAATAGTATAAAGATTTGGCTGCATAATACGAGCAACTAATCAGAGGTCTGAGCAACAAAATTATACGACTCATGTTCAACAGAAACGCTTGGTTAGTTATCATGGATTCATATAAGAACAAAATGATGTCAGTACCTATCATTTAAAAAGATGATAGCAAGTTATAATAGGTATTCCAATAAACACAAACTGTTTCAATTTGACGTGATGCCGATACACATATAACAGGAAAATGAAGAACTGGGGTCCGGGGGGGGGGGACACAAAGAGAGACAATTTGAATTACAAAGTATAGCAAACATACCAGTGTCAGATGAAATAATATTTTATCTTCAAGAAAAATTTATGAATACAAGAAGGCTACAATCTCCTTGGGCACTTTATATGCGTTGGGGTGGGGTAGGGAAGTTGCTCAAAACTTACCAAATTATGTCTTTGTTTATGAACTATTATACACTCTGAAAAAGTCGGAAAATTTGTTCAGGACTAGGGATCAGCTTAAGTTTCTGCCACTCAGACCATAAAGGCTAAAAAGAAGGCCATTCCCTAGATGTCCATTCAAATTTTAAGAAATCATAGACTTATTTAGGCATAAAAAAGGTTGCTAAGATCCATGATGAGGTACAACGAGAGGGTCCACCATGGTACTGCATGCTGCAAAGGTTATAATATCAGAATGGACATTTTTTGGAAAGTAGTCTTCTGTGTTAACTTAGTTGAACATGAAACAGTATAAATAAGCAATGTTAGAGGATATAACAATTAACAAATAAGTCACAATATTTCTAAATTCTCTGCAAACCAGATTATCTTTTACCCTGAATAGTATGCAATACAGACTCCCATAGAGTTGAATAATTCGCAAAGCTAATATAAACTTCCAAGTCAAGAAATTTTTACTTGCTCAGCAGTCCACAGCTTGGGCATCTGCAATTCACCCTTAAGTTGGTATCCTATGAAGCCAATATAATAATCAACAGAATTAGTCGACTGTAGATGAGCCACGCTTGTTGATAGCAGATTAGCATGTCCGTTGCTGGTGTACCAACTCCCTGTATCAAAAATTTCAGCTTCAATGGTGAAGCTTGAAATGAACTTGTCTTCAGATGTTTTGAACCAACTTCCAGCTTCTACTGAGCTCTCAGTGTTCATTGCTGAACGGTCAACTTTCACTTCAACCTGTATGACACATTGATAAAGCATAAATATATTCGCCACATACGGCCTTCACTTTTGCTTACAGTCTTCACATTATGAAGGGTTTAATAAAACAAGATAACAGGAGAAAGTTTCACTAATTGGTGTACATAATACATAGGGGTTAAGGATAAAATCCTCGCTTAACTTTATAGCTTCTGCAGTCCAATATTTTTCTCCCTTGTTGAATTTTCTCCTATTTGAATAAAATGGAAGAAACAGATAACCCAACATTTTTCGTTCTATTTTATTCTTAAGTCCAAGAATAGCATGCACTATGGAAGGCCAAGGAGCATTACTGGTTATCGGAAGATGCTAATAACCTTTTTTTACTGAAACAATGATAACAATATAAAAGTTCAAAGCTTACACTAATGATGTAAAAAATTGTGTTTGTGTTATGGAGAAACATCCTTCACATTTGAACTAGTGGCATCCGAAGACCTCCTCATCTTCTAAAAGCTTAAGATGCAGTAGCTTATTTTGATATGATAATCCCCCAATACATCTTTTATCATATACTTTAAACCGACTTCTTCCGAATGCGTAGAACATGCAATTATCACAACAGTGTTTACCTGTATATCAGCAGAAGAAAAATCTTCCGCCAAGTTCGATTTAAAGAAATAATCTGCAATAAAGACCTGCATATTCATAGCAAACCTTGATCAGATGAGTACTGTACCAATTATTACACTTACTTAGAAGTTAGCTTGTTTATTTTGAAGGACTCCGTTAAATCTCGATAACATTTCTGAACAAACTTGAAAAAGTTTCATCCAACTTTGGTCCAAAAGAATGATCACGGTGGCAGGACTCAGTTGCAAAAAATATAACAGCAAACAATTAGCAAGACAATCAGTCTTACAACTATTTAACATATAATGCTATTTCGCTTTAACCTTTGTTGTGGCATGAATATCACTGACCAATAATTTTATAATCAAAGTTGCATTAATATGATCATAGGAGATCTGCGCTTGCAAGTTCCCAAGGACTAGACCATAGGAGGAGCTCGATATCACTATTTTCTTCCAGCTCCTTGCTGGTGTGACTGTCCAACTCATAGAATACCAGTTTGCAGGAAGCAATAGATGCTCTCTAATATTTTACAACTTCAATTTTTTTGTTCTTTTCAGTGTAATAATTTCAGGCATACAAAATATTTCCTCTTTGAAATTAGTTGCATTAATAAAATGATTTCCTTAAAAAACTAAATAAATAAAAACAACAAAGTAGAAAATCATTATAATTTCCCTTGTGATCAAAGCACAAACCTTTGGTTTAGCAAGAAGCAGAACATCACGGTGGATGCCAGATAACCACCAGTGATCCTGATCTTCAAGGTAGGAACCATCAGACCATCTCATCACTTGAACAGCCAGACAATTTTTCTGTTCCGATCCACATGGATAGCAAAACTCTGTGATCTCAAATTCAGCTGGTAGTCTGCTATCTTGACTGGCAAAACAAGGTAGGAGAATATTCTAGGGTTAGCAAAACATAATAATAAAATAATGCAATTGTATACATATTTATATGTGAGCGTGCATGCATGGTGGGCTATACAAAGCACAAAATGCAAATATATAAGCTGAGATATTTTGTGTGAGCCAGCATTGCCACTTGTCATGCTCAGAGAGACACAGAGTAGCAGTGTCAACAAGGAAATTATTTCTATATCTAGAAAACTAGGAGCAATCAACAACAAAGTCTTTGTATCAATTTTAAGAATACGTAAGCATATAAAGGAGGAGAAACAAGGGAAGCTGGTTTTCTCTTTCCAGTTTCCACAACTATAGTGATAGAAGAAGTTTAATAGGTACAAACTCTACCAAGTCAGGAGTTATTCATTCCCCTATATATTTATGCATTCTTTTGCGTATGACACGTCTTTGATGAAAACATAATTCATGATGCGCTTAAAGCTGGAATATAACTAGACCAAAGAACAAAAGGTAAAATTTTCAGATATCTTTACAGCACTGATGATTGTATATAGAAACCATATGAGAATTAGTCTCGTAGAGAAATGTCTAATTCATGTTGTAGCTCGTCTATGGCTCTCAGGGTAACAGAAGCAACATCATACCTATATCCAGTTGGGTGCCCATTTACCCATGTAAAGAAGGCAGAATCAACTGCTTCAAAATGTAAAAATATCCTACGACCTGCAAAGACATTTAAGGATGGTTTACAGATGTTGACTGCATAATTCGGCATACCCAGCTCGCCAATATAAACAGCTAGAAAGAAAAGAAAATATGGGCAAGAGCACATCAGGTTTATAGCATATCCTTTTGATTTTTAATTTCTGTAGACGTGTTACTAAGAACATATATAAAAGTGACTCAACCAATCAGCTACTTCTTCAGACCTCTAAATTTTCCAGAAACATTCAGAAATTCAAGCAACATAATCTATAACACGTCAGAAGTAAAGAGTCATATTAAAGACAAAGCACGACTTTAGGTAGTAATTAATTGACACATAAATTTAGTTTTTACAAACTTAGTTAGACAGTATTAAGTTTTAGTTAACTAACCCACCGTAGAAAGTTGCAACAAACTTATGTAGAGCTATGTTTACCTTACGTACTAAAACTTTCCTGGAAATATGAACATGTTGAAAAGAGAACATGGGGAAACCATAAGCACTAGAATAAATTATCCAAAGTTCATGAATGCCCTGAAATCTCACCTTCCCATTCCTTAGGAAGGGAAAAGTATGTCCTGTAGCAGCCAGTCGGGTTATCTTCTGGAACTTTTGGTGGATTAAGTGGAAACGGGTAAACAACATTTGTATAGATTGGCCTGTCAAATCCATGCATCTGCCAGTTGGAGGGAACTGGTTCAACCAGAAAAAATGATGTATCAGAACATATAGTAGACAGCACAGCTAGTTCTATCACTTCACTCCAGCTATGTAGAACATATTTTTATCAAACCAATGACATACTGAAGTGTAAAAAATTTGAGCAAAAATAGATGGTTCTTGACTGAGCATGAATTCTAACCTACCCTGATTCATATTATTTAAAACCGACTTCAGACCTTTTCCAGTACAACGGCAATAATTTGATGACATAATTATTTTTCCTTGCGTCAGTGTTTAGTAATAATACAAAAAAGGAATTTTTCAGTGTAGTATCAGAGGAGAAACGTATTCTGTAGAGCAGCTTTATGATCTAGCTGAAGACAAGGTTGAAAACTGATGATGGAAGGCATACATCCTATCTGGTCGTTCATATGAATTCAAATATAATCTTTTCACTGATTGATATTTGTTCATTGTATGACTTACCTTCTTTGAAAGATATGATTCAGAGGAAAAATAATAGTGACTTTTAATTTAAATAGCAGGTCCAAGTTTTAAGCCACCACATGCGCTGCATGAGAGTTGATATTGTTGAGGAGCACTGAGCATATTACATGAACTTGAGATAGTCCACTCACAACCTATCAATTTGATATGTGACAAGTGACAACAAGACTGATTAAGAACATTCTTTCTTAAATAAAAATAAAAATTATGATTAAGAATCTTCCACACAAATGAGTTGGAGAAGAAAGTTGGATATCATAATCTCTGCAAAAATATCTTAGCGGGTAATTCATGTCACATTATGATTAACTTATCAAATAGCTTGCCTTTTCACAAAACCTTTAGGTTGCATTTGGATTGATGAATTTGAGTTACGATTTCATCCATAGTAACAAATCTATTGGTTGAATGGTTTTATTTTAAGATGGATTTGAAATCCATAGCTCACATTTTGAGTATTTTTTGTGGATTTGAAATCTGCTCAGCATGGTGTTATTTGAAATCCTTCACCTAAAGCTGATTCTCAACTCAAATTTGTCAAACTAAACGCAATCTTAGGAAGATCAAATATTGGTTCCTGCAAGAGCTGGAACTAAGGTTGTACCAGAAACACCATGATCCCCCTAAATCTTGAAATACCACCAGTCTATATTATGATTTCCTTCTACACTAAAACTGCCACTTGCACTTAAATCCTCGAAGCATAAAGGTTAACATTGTTTAACCGTAAGGGGCAAAAGATCATAATAAGTTAAGTGTGTGCTTAGCAGAAGATGAATTAGTTAGTGCTACAACATAAAGCAAAGATGTTACCTGGTATAGCATCCCACGAAGAATCTTGGAATGAACTATCATAAAACTCAGAAGGAGCATCACCAGGGCTGGAGGCCAGAAAAAATTTCCAATTCCCGGACAATGATTTGACAAAAGGCAGATCCTTGACCCAATATGCAGCACAGTCCAGTGCCTTAGCAACAGCATCATCATCCCAAACAGCTGCTTTTGCCACCAGGATATTCACTTTGTTGCGCTCATACCAATACCTCAGAGATCCTAAGCAGTACAGCATCAAATTTTGTCAAATACGGGATTCACACAGTTCAATATCGGAAGACAGAGTACCAAAACACGATTCTGAATAGATTTTCAAACCTTGTGCGTGAGTAAGCATTTAAATAACATGTTCTAGTCATTCTTTATTTTAAAACAAATACTTCCACTTCAACAGCGAAGTCAGGTCAAAGTTGAAAATAACTCTTTAAACATCAATATTTTCTTCCTTAGGCTACAAAGGAAAACAGTTACTTTGAAACACGACAAAAATAAATGAAAAACACAAGAACAGCATAGAAGATGTTTGCATATGCACAAAGAACACTGACGAGCATGTCATGAAAAAGTTCCATTGGAGAAAAGAAACTAAATATTTAGGCCCGAAACAGAACGGTTATAAGATCATTTTGACATCTTTAAAGTATCTAACATGGGAATAGCTCAGAGAAACTTTAGGAGAACATAATGAAAACAGTTAACCACCTTCCACAGATTCATGGCAGTGCATAGGAACATGAGCATCTCTCTTCCTCCATTTGATGAAAGATGGATCTTCCCATACCTTGTGACCGTTGTTAAGAGGTAAAACAAGTTTTTTAACCAATGAGTCCATCTAAAATAATCAAAACCTATAGCTGCAAAAGGAAGAATGGCAAATAAAAGGATGAGAAACAAATAGTTTTATCAGAAACTACAC
>JAUEKW010092779.1:0-12535 GCA_032274785.1 Ajuga reptans
CAACAGATCATCCAAATCAACAACCTCTCCAACCTTCTCTTTACCTTTGTTGCTAGCCATTACTGACAATATGGATGCAGGGTTAAATTCGATCAGAGTCACCGAGGAGATTACGAATCCCAGAAGCGATGGATCAGGCTTCTTTTGTAATCAGAAGTGCCGGTGACCCTAGCAGAGATGCCCCAACGCGGGACTGCCCAGCGAGATAGTGTACCTGCTGTGAGGGAGAAAAAGACAAGCAAAAAAAGTGAGAGAAATCGTGAGCTAGTAACCAGGAAAAGACAGAAGGATCCACAGAACAAACGCGAGAGAAAAAAACCCTAGACGGAGCAAAACCAGAAACAGAAACCCTAACCCGACATCTATATTACGAAAGCAGACAGAAGAAGATGAGGAAAAAAAATGCTGGAAAGAGGAAACCGATTAAATATTCCGATCCGCCATGATCGCTGCAACGAGAACCAACCGCTTCCTCGATAGGAAGAACCCTAACCCGCTCTCCAAGGGAACGCAGAACTTCTCATCTTGGAAGGACTGTAATAGGTTACAATTTGCAACATAATTGATAATTCAACACTAACCGAATTGGAATATAGCAGGTTAGGATTGACTCTTATAGGTAGAATCACAATCAGGTCATGATAATTAGAATGCATTAGAAATTTCTAAGGGTATATTTGTTTATGAGTTTCCTCGTCCGAATGAAGGACGTGACGATCTAATTCAAATAATTTTATTAATTATATTTAAAATTTTAATAATAATTTAACAATATCTTATCAATTTTTACCATATTTTATCCTAAAATAAACATTAAATTTAGAATTTATAAAATTAAAATTTTGACGTCCAAATTTTCCACCACTTAATCCATAAATAAACGCGACACACATTAAAAATTAGAAATTAGAAAATTTCTAAACGGAATAAGAAAAGATGGAATACGGTTTAGGATCTGATCGTAAAATGGCCGAACATAAATTTGAATTAATATGAATTAAATAATTAAATAAGAAAATAGACAGTAACACACATACTATTTGTGGAGTGCACCCACTCACCTTTCCATTCATGTTCTCCAAGCTAAAGAAAAGAAAATGGTTCGCCCGACCCGACTCCATTGAAGAATTGTTTCTTGTTCAATATGAAAATATGAAAGAATCTCAAAAAGAGAGGGAAATTGGAAACCACCAGTAACTATTTGCTGCTGCATTTCTCTCTCATCGCACTCTCACTCTCACTCTCACATCACACGTCCTTATGCCTGCTTCAACGGCCCAAAACCTAGTCTCCCGCTTCCGTTCCGCCGCTAGTCTTCCCTTTAGACGCTCCATAGCCTTCGCCGCCCGGAACAAGGCTTCCTCCTCCGGACGACCATCATCCGCCGCCGCTGCCGCCAAAAGGAAACCTTCGACCTCATCATCAGCTGAGGACGCTGCCTTAAAACAGTACGTCTCCTCTATCAAACCCTCCCACTCCTCTGCCGATGTCCCTGACAAAGCCAAACTCCTTCTCAAGAACTTCAAAGCGTCGTCGTCTTCGACGACCTCAGCTTCGACAACCGTCCCTTCGAAAATCACCATGTCGACAATCTCCAATACTTCAAATTTCTCTCTCAATTCTATTGTCAGTGGCAGATTGACCTCTGGCTGCGGAGATGACGACGGTATCTAAAGCAATGTTCTTCCTTCCCCCACCCCCTTTCCTGTTGGTACCTCAATTATATGCTTACTGCTATAATTGGTTTTGTATCTCTCCTCCATAGATGATTCGGCGGAGCAACTGTTATCTGATGCATCCAGCGCATTGTATGGTACGGATATTTGTTTGTATTGTGTTTAGATATAAATGCCAGTATCATTCAGGTGAATTATGTGAATACGCAAATGCAGCTTTGGAGTTTTTGGTTGTTCATTATGCTTTTCAACTTGTTTATGTCTTTTCTATGCTTTGCTACTAAATCCATTAATTTTTAAATTCAATCTCAAGACTATCCTTTATGAAGTTGACAATCACGGATTTGAGAACTTCCTACTTTACAATATATTTTTGCATGTTATGGTGGCATTCTGGAATGTAAAGTTGGTTTTCCTTGCAGATGAGTTGAATTTGGATTGGGATGATGAGGACCTAGACAGCCAGCATGTTGATGGAAATGTTGTAATCCTGCCATGGTTGTCAAAACTGTCAAATAATGGTATTTCATTGCAGAGGAAAGGTGTCTCGCGAGATAGGAAGCAAAAGTGGGATTTTAAGAGCAGCCAGGGTACTCGTTTTACCCGCTTGGTGAAAATGTGTGCCACGAGGTTGGGATCAGATGCCACTGTTGAATTATTTGGGAAGTTAGGACGAGAAACTGGCATGAAAGAGTTCAATGGATTTATTAAGATTTGCATAGAGAGGGCAAGGGATGCCACAGATGAAGATGTTGCATTAGAGCAGATTTATAGGGCATATCAAATTTTAAAAATGGTAAGGGAAACAGGATTTGAGCTCAAAGAAGAAACATATGGACAATTCCTGATGTATCTAATCGATTTTGGTATGGTTGAAGAGTTCTTTTTCTTCCATGAACTAATCAGAGATGAGAGTCCTGATTCACTACCGCGCCTAGCTTATTATGAAATGCTGCTATGGATAAGAGTCGATAATGAAGAAAAGATTCAAGAACTTTGCCTTTCTGCTGCAACAGATGACACTGAAGAGAAACTGCATTTTCGAGGTATGCTTCTTGACATTACAGAGCTTAATTTTGTTCCCCTATAATTGTTTTCTTGTTCTCCTTATCTTATGACATCTATTTACATCTATCGCTGAGGTTGTCTTGTTCTTTCTTGGTTATTTTGCTTGCATAAGTTGTAAAAAATTCATTGTTTGCTTTGGGTATCCTCTTGTTTGATTCAGTATGGAGGTGATGCTCATATTCTTGTTGACATCATTTGCAATCGTTCAGTTTGACATAAATATTTTTCCATAATGGATGGCAATTAGATAACCTTCCCTTTCTTACTAAACAGAATGGTTTTTACCTCCCCTCAAATTAATAGTGTGAGAAGGCATGTAATTTTATATGCTAAACCAACATTCAGATGTTATTTGTCCAACACTCTAGTCCAGTTAACTATACATTTGGGAGGTTGAATTGTTTACAACGCCTCTATGCATATACTAATATCGATATTGTTGACTTCTCTTTGTAGTATTAAATGCAATTCATTAGTGACATACTTTCTACTGTCTATAAGCCTACGAACGTTTGCTGACAGTTACCCATTAATAGCTTTGTATCTCCTCCTTTCTCTGAGAATGTCATCTTCTCTTAATCTGTTTGCTTGCTTTTTTGGGCTTCAAAACTGTTGATTTTGGTATAAACTAGTGATGTTTATGTTCAATACATGTAATGTCGTCCCATGTTAACTTTAGCTGTTGGAAGTAAGTTCAAAATTAAAGATGATTATATTCCTATAAATTTGGTGTTGGAATTCCATGGATGTGGTGGAAGCAACTATAAAATTTAATGTGCAAAGTTCATGCATTGAGTAGAATTCTGATGTGCATTTCAGTCCTATATCGGTAAACCTAATCTTGGTGTTGCAATCATGTTGCAGAAAATTTATTACTGGCATTGTGCGAAAGTGACCGCAAAGAAGAGCTTTTGTTGCTTTTGGGAACTCTTGACATAACTAAAGTTACATCAGTTGCATTTTTAAAGTCTATCTTCCGGGCCTTGGGAAAGATTTTACTGGAACCTGTGGCAGAAAGATTTCTGCTGGTGCTGAAAGAAAGTGGTTATTTCCTGGAAACTTTAATAGCAGTTTATTTTCAAATGTATAGAATTTGTCACGCACAGATTGATGCTTTATCTGGAGTTCTGTCATTGTCTATCCGTGGGAAAATATTTTTAATTGTCACAAGAATTTCTCAAAATCTGCTGGTGCTCTGGTTTACTTATGTAATCAGTAATATGCCTTCTGCTAAACTATGGGCCCTACTGTATCAATTGTATTATTTCTTGAACTTTGATTCTTCTCCTGTGCCTGAGGTTGTTTGGGATATGGGATTGAAATGACCTGGCATTCGTTTTATTTCTTCAGATATATTTATTTAACAAGCATATGCCTTTTGTTAAGTGCAGATATTGGAACTGAAAATATATCCAACTTCATCCTTGAATATGCAATCAGCACACCTAATTTAGTGGTGAGGAACTTATTATGAATACTGCTTGTAAAAATCTTTAAGTCAGTGATATTGATGTGGTTCTGTTACAGAAGTGAACTTTTACGTGAAATATAATTGTGTGAAAGTCTTTTAGATCAAACTCAACTTAATGGTATAATCATGGGTTTGTCTAGTTTTTGTCACGTGTCTCAAGACTGTAATTATCAACTTCAATCTATATTATGTGTTATTGAAAAGAGCACCACCTGTACATAGATAATATGCGATGATTGTATGTCTAGTATGCTGCCTCTTTTAATTTGCAAGATGAGCCAGAATACTGTTTTTGGGAAATGATTTTTTTTGGAACTTGCTTTTTATATCGTTAAAATTTATGTTCAAAGCATAGACGAAAGTAATACATATGTTATGCTCCAATTTGTTGTGTGATGATTTTAGTCATTAATGCGATAGTTTGCATCCAGTGATGCATTGCTGTTTGTATCCCATTGTTGGAACAGGCTAAGCTAGAATAGTCCTTTTGGCTTTACCATAATAATCACATTGTACTTGGGCCATTAACTTCTAATTTTGGTCTAGAAACTGCTATTTGTTCTTGGATATGGAACTTACCAGACCCTTTTTACATTGGAAGGATTTGGTTTTTCATGTAATTTTAACTTTGAATGATATGAATTGATTTTTTGTCTTTGTTTGTCTGTCTTCTAATTTGCCTTCTATTGGATGTTAAGGTTGAAGATATCACCAAAAAATTCCAAACATTGCATACTAAGTTGGAGGTGTCGCCCACTTCTGCTCAATATGAAAAGCTGATAGGATATTATTGTGAACTCTGCAAGGTATGTGTGATGTGAAAAGTTCTTTTGAACTAATATGATTTTCTATCAAAAGAGGAACCCCATACCAACTCAACCTTGCTTGTGCTAGATTTCATCCTAATTCAAAATATCTACATTACTTTTTCCTCATCTGATATCTAACTCCTTAACTTGTACAAAATGCTACTAAATGTTCCTCTAGGTCCATGAAGCCCTCAATGTAGTCGATGAGGCATTTGAATCTGGTTTTGCTGTATCATTGGAGACATTTCATTCAATATTAGATGCTTGTGATAGGAGCTGCGAGTTTAATTTGGTAAGCCAATTTATCCTCTCCATTTTAGAGGTTTTATTTGACTTTCATTATCATGCTTCATATTTTCTTTATCGGTGAAGAGTGTGTGGAGGGCATGAAACAGTATGTATTTTGCATTCCAGAATCTTCAACAATTTATAGCCTAAATTCTGGTGTGTTTCTATAAATGCCGACCTTCCTAAAAATGCTAAGCGTCTAGGATGAACTCTCCTGAATACATGTATATATGCTCATATGCTTGCAGAGCAACCCAATTTTCTTAAATTTCGTTTGAGGTCAGAGGCATCCAATGTGGTGCCATCTTGATATCTTTCAGATATGATACGAAGGATTCCAATTACGCCTCCTTTTAATTATCTCATGTATTCTTATGTTTAGTTTGTATAAGATATTCATACTCCTTGGTTATAGATACAACCTGATATCAGTAGGACAAGTTCTGAATACATCTACAGAGCATCTAAAAATAGAAAATAAGCCGCCAATAAGATTTTCTGCTGTATACGAACACATTGGATGCAACCCATTATACAAATGGTACTACAATAACTGGATCTTGTTTAGGGGTGTGCTTGGTTGTGTATAATATCCAAACGTACATATGATTAAAATACTGCAAGGACTGGCATAGTAATGATCCGAACACTTATGTTAGGTTTCACAATAGAAAGCACTCATCCTGTTTGATAAAATGCCATACTGCAAGTTTGTTCTTTTTCATATTCGAGTTCATTTTACTGAGTCAAACTGATGTTACTGAAAGTTCAGTAATTATTTGAATCGGATTAATTCGGTTCACTATTCAATTTAACAATTTTTTTCGAATATACACACCTCAAATTTAGTTTCACTTGGATTCAGCTCTATATCTTTCATAGGACTTCTGGTCTTTTTTCATTTAGTTGTGGTTGCAATTATGTTAGTTGAATCATCTTGTAATGTATTGACGATGTTGATGTTATAGTGTGTAGAACTTTGCTATTTATAATATTAGATATATTGAAACTTTTTTTTTTCGGGGGGCGGGGTGTTATAAACTAAAAAATAATCAAGAATTATGTTGTTTTTGTAACACATACACATTATATTTTATTAGACCAATATAATTTGATGTGTTAATGTGACGGCATCTCTTAATTGAGGTCTTATAGCTTGACAAGCCATATGTAGAACTTAGAAATGGAGCAACTGTTATTTTATTGCGGTTGCAGTTGATCATGTGGACTTTCTTGTTTAATCATATAACAGTGAAATACCTGGAGTCCTGGGACAAATTGTTGGAATAAAAATATCGAGAACTCTAGAAAGTTCTTTTTATTTAAATTTGGTTATACAATATAGTGTTCTTTGATTGATGTCATACATATAAGATAATATTGGGTTAAAAACTGAAGGGAAGTGACATGATTGAGGTTGCCAGAAAACTTTTAGCTTTGAAATTCATGGAGATCTTGACTGTTTCACTAAATCAATGTGAATGTTCCATTATCAACTTCTTTTCCCTGCGTCAAATTGGTATTTCAGTAATATAATGCAAAAACTGTGAATTCTCATTGTTAAATTGGTAACTTGTGAAAATCAAGGATTTTATTTTATTAAGAATAATAATAAATAATAAATAATATAATAATAGCTTGCTATGAAGTGTGAAAATTGGCGCTCTTCAGACTTCAGAGAGAAGAATAAGATGAGCATTTGCAGATCAAAGATTTGGTTAGTGATTGGTACTGATTCTGGTATTCATAATCCTAAGTTTTTGCCTTTTTTTTTGTCTTGCTTTCTCATTTATTAAATTAGTTTGTTGTGTTAATTTTTGCGCTCTTGGAGTTTGGATTATATTTAATAAGATTTCTTTCAATTTCTAGGTCCATCAAATAAATTCAAGGATATCTGACCACAAATTGATACCAAATAGTGAGACCACCAGGAAGATGATATATCTATGTGTGAGGATGAAAGATGTAAGTCTCATTATTCATGGTTTATAATACAAGCTTAATTAGACAGATGCTATGGAAGTTAAAGCTTTGTTTAAATGCAGTTTGAAGGAGCATATGGACTGATCGGTGATCTGCAACAAATGAACTTGACACCAACGGCTAGCATGTACAATGCTATATTGGCTGGATATCTCCGCGAGGTGGCTTAATCTTTTTGATTGACCAGTCAATTTTTTTTAAAGGCTCTGATTTTCTCAACGAAAGGAAACATATCCGATTGACTTGTTTAATTTTATTGTGTGGCTTTATATTGCGTGTGACAAATCTTTTGGTTTCATATGTGGTGTATTACATGATTTTGAGATACTTCCATCCATTATCTGCTCGAGAGATATTTGTCTTTTGTTTTCCTGGAGTGCTCACCGAGGGAATTTTTATGTTAGGCAGTATGCTATGTTGTGTTTCCGTCGTACTTCCTCCATTCCAAAATGAGTCTTGTTTCATAAATATTGTATGTCCCAGAAAAACAGCCATGTTTCAAAAGTCAATGTCTCATTTTATTAGTAAGAGTGAAAAATTAAAATTTTTTATTTCACAAATAAGTTGTATGTGATTGAATACGTCAAATCAGCGAATAAAAGAAGTTGTATATGTGCAAATTGTTGGTTTTTGGAATATTTTACCTTCACATAATTGACTAAAAATAAAAAGTTGTACTCTTCAGAAACAATGCTCTCATTTTGAAATAGAAGGAGTATTTTAGTTCTTCTACTTCCCATGTCTCTATGCTGGAGTTTGCATTACCAACTCGGGGCAGAATTTTTTTTATGTTAGTTGATGTCTCAACTTATCCTATGTTGGATCTCTAATATGCTTCTAAGTACCACTATTATGCATGAAAAGAAATTGATGTAACAAAATCACTACAAGTACTTTTATTATGTTTAACTTAGTGAAATTCAACTATTATTGAAACTTTTTACATACTTAGGAATCCAAGTTACTTGCAGTGGATATGTACTAGATTGTCTGGTAGAGGTCAAGATATATATGTATATATATATATAAAGATCTCATCTTCTCTCTATTATTATATATTACCATGTTAGTGGCTAGATGACGATTTAGGAAGAAGTTGTTTGATTATTAAATGTGTTCTAACTTTGCTGTATACCATTTTCTGGAACCATTCTAGAATTGTCAACTATCAAATGTTCTCGTTAATCTCTATATAAGCTGACTTGACGAATTGTGTTTCTATTTAGTTCTTGATATAAGATTTACTCCACGATTTGACGAATAATTATGCTGAACCTACCTATAACACATCTATGGTGGCTTATTTGTCCACAGGATACTGTTATCTGTTGATCCTGAGCCATTTCTAATTTTGAGCTTTATTCTTATTGACTTCCTCTGTTACTGACTCAGTGACTCTTGCAGAAAAATAATCGAAATGCTCGGAATGTTCTCAAACAAATGAAAGATGCAAATGTGAAACCTGATGCTGCGACGTATGGTCATCTGATAGCCAACTGCTCGTCTGAGAAAGATTTAAATAAGGTTGTCCATATATTTTGTTAGTTCATGGAAATAAGCTATACCTTAATGAGATAAAAGGGCTTTATTGATAGCCCCTTAAGAAGCATAGCATCAAATTAATGACAGTACCGTGGCATTGGAGTTCAATGTTGTTTAGTACGGATTACGCTGTTTCTGCTTGTGCTAGGCATCAAATCTAACTGAAAGCGTATACATTATCTGATTTACATGTTATTTCTAGGTCATGGAATTTTCTATTTCTGAACTCAGATAAAGAGGTCAATAAATTTAGTGAGATCTCTGACAAGATGAGCTAGATGAGCTCAAAACTTTGAGTCACTGAGTATGTTTTAACTACTGAAGTGCGATATCAAGGCCTCACGAACTTAGTCCATAAAACTTTTCACTTTATTTTGTCTTCTATTTACATTTTCTCCTCAATGAAAACAGCTCAGGGTTGGATGATCCTTCATGAGGAAATACAAATATTGCACATATCTTTTGTGGCTATTCGCATAATCTATAATTATGTAGAGTCCTGTCCTAATTCTGTGTGGTGATCTGCTTGTAGCACTATGAAGACCTGATTGAATCAGGAATTTCGCCATCAAAGCAGGTATTTGTGGCCCTTATAAATGCATACGCATCCTTCGGACAATTCGACAAAGCTAAACAGGTATGAGTTTTTCTTTTCAAATCTGCCTTTGCTGATATTCCAAATGAATCTTTTCCTGAAGATTTTGTTGTTAGATCATTAAAATTTACAATTAACTGAATCTGGCTAGGCTTCTAGCTTTATTTTTTATGCACTAGAGTGGTCTTTTGCTGCTATGATATGAAATTATCAACTATGTACAGGTAATCTTTGACAAGAGAATACCAGTCAAAAACTTAAACGAAATCAAGAGTGTACTCGTTGGAGCTCTTGCTACAAATGGGCAGTTATCTTGTGCCCTTAAGGTCTATGAAGAAATGAAGGGAGCTGAGTGTGATCTAGATCCCAAAGCTATTAAAAATCTTATTGTAAGTCAACTGTGCCTGCTTGGGTAAATCAGTAAATTTTGAGCTTGTAAAAAATATAATGCTTCCGGATTCTTGCAGGAACATTTTCAATCTGAAGGAGAACTGAAACAATCACTTGAGTTACTTGAGGAAATAGAAGATTCACCTTACTGGACTGATGCCTGCTTCAGGATCATATCACATTGTATTCAACATGAGGATTTAAGGTTCTCATTGCTTGGTTGCTTTATTTCATACCTTTTTTGGTTAACCCTGTAACCTGCATAGTTATAGTAATTTGTTCTTTTTTCTTAGATCTACTGTTGATTTACTCAAGCAATTAAAGGATAAGTTCATTGATGCTGAAGTTGCCCTTGAAGTGCTGTTTGATGAGGTATGAGCCGTTTTTTGTCCCTTTTCACATGGGAAGAACTACTTTGTTCTCATTCTATATTCCTGTGTGCTTGCTGTTGGATGGACTCTTATGCTGTTTAGTTATTATTGTGTAGGTTTTCTGTTTATTTGCGGAGCAAGAGCCAACAAACATGCAATTCGGTCTCAGTTTGCTTCAAGCTATCAAGGAAGAAGTGGGAATTCGCCCTTCACGGAAAAGTTTGGATTTTCTCCTTAGTGCTTGCGTTATCACAACAGATTCAAAGGCTTCTTTCTTGATTTGGAAAGAATATGAGACGGCTGGCTTGCAGTACAACGTTTTAAGTTTGTTGAGGTAATACTGCTTGGCTTCTTTGTGTTATTTTTTGACGTTTTAAGTTTATGAAATAGATATTTGACGTTTTAGCTTTAGAATAATTGATATGCCATAAGTTGTCATCCTATTGCTGATAAAACAGTTCATGTGTCTATTGTTGCATTGGGTCCTGGAATGGAATTCCCAACTTAATTTAGCCAAGATAAATTAGTTTTTGCCAAGTAAGACCTTCTATTGTTGTGATCGGCCTAAGGTGGAACTGCTTTTTACGGTATGGGTTGATGTAGGTGCAACAGGGTGGAATACTGTCTTGCATTTTGATAGTATGAGCAGGTGTAGGTGGAACGGCCTGTGCGGGATGGTATGGGTTGGCGTAGGTGGAATAGCCTGATTTCTGTTGGTACAGGCGGGCAAGGGTAAAAATGTCCAAAAAAAATGTCTTGGTTTAGGCTTAAAAAGAAAATGCCCAGCGGAGTAATTGAATTCCACAACAATGAAATATATGGTGATTCATTAGTTTTCTGCCGTTGTGCAATTTAACATTTAAAACTGTATGCAGGATGTATCAAGCTCTCTTGGCTTCAGGAGAGAGAAAATCTGCAGAAAAACTACTAAACAAGATGCCGAAAGATGATCGCCATGTACGTTGTGTCATTCAAGCATGCCAGCAAACATATGCTAAGACGGGATCTCCATCTCAATCGGCTAAAAGAAAGAGAAAGAAGAAAAGGAAGATCAATGGTACTGTTTGATGGTTTCGAAGCCAAAACAGAACAGGGTAATGATATTGTTAACATGTAGCATAATGTTCTAATTGAGTTGCAATTTATTTATTTGCAGAGGCCCTTTTCCTTTAGTCCCACTTTCATCTTAGATATTTGGGGTTTCTTGTTAGTGACTGAAATGGTGAAATCCAGACTGTAGCTCAATGCTGAGATGAATCTGCAGAAGTTGCAGAAAGTATTAAAATGGGCTTCTATCGTAGGAATGGCTGAATATTCATGTTTCATTTCTGCATTTTATTTATTTTTATATATAAAAAAAGAAAGGAAAAAAGAGAAGAAAAGAAAAAGAATGTAATGTTTTTAATCCTGCTGTAATAGGTTAAGGCTGGCAGTTATGTATTTTTTTATTTTTTAGAAGCAACACACGTATAGGGACCACAGGCCAATACCAGTAAATCACTAATGTGCATTTATGTTATTGCTAACAGGGACTGAATTAGGAATTTTAGTTAAGGCAGGCGATATATATTTTTTGGAAGTTGGGGGATGGGAAGCGAGGTCTCAAGTTTCGTTGGGGGAGGGTTAATTTTGTTTTAATATTACACTATATATATATATATATATATATATATATACTCTCTAAAAGAATTTTAAAATTGAGGGGGAGGGGGGTCGTCCCCACCCGTCCCTTGGTTTCGTCCCTGATTGCAAATACAAGTACATGATTAATGTTTAGGAAAGGTCAATGTTACATTAACATCAAGGTACTTGTAAGTCAGCTAAATTATTTTTAGATATAAATATAGGATAAAAATTGAGGAAAATGGTCAAACCACACCTTTGATATTCGCAAAAGTCAATTATATATTAAAAATTTAATGACAAATCTCTTAAAATTCTGTTAATTTTAATTGTTGCATTGATGAGCTTTGCTGATTTTGTATATGCTAGATGTAAAACTAGATAACCAATTTTTTTTTTTTTTAAGAATTGGTTAAAAATAAGTGCTCAAAAGATTTGTCGTGTTGATGGATACTGCAAATTACGTATTTCTAAACGCCAACGCCAAAATATACAACCAAAAAACATTCAGCAATTCGTACAATATCTGAAAACATAAATCCTATATTTGTGTTTAAAATACTAGATTAGGTCCCGTGCGATGCATGAGCTTTTATTAAAAAAATTTAGATTTTGTTTTGGGTTGTGAGAACATTTTAAAGTTTATTCTTTAATTTAATTTATTTAATTTGGCGTACAACTATTTTGGTTACTTCTAATAACTCTTTGAACTTATAGGA
>JAUEKW010092889.1:0-12535 GCA_032274785.1 Ajuga reptans
TGTTTACGTCAATTCCATTAGTGCAGATTTCCGTCGGATTTCCGTCGATTCCATCAGTGCAGCAAGGTTCCCTTAACCAATTTTGATTTATTAATTTTGTTATACAAAGAGCTAATTCGTGCTGATAACGTGTTGTAGGAGAAGCAGAAAAGTAAATAGGAAAGAGAGAAGACAGGAAATAGGCGTGAAAGTGGCATCTTATTATTCCATATGAGGTCCATTTATATAGATACAAATTAGGGTTTAGGAATACATGGAATATAGTAAAATATCTAAATTGCCCCTCAATCAATTACTTTTGACGAAGGCACACTAATTGTGTTTTTCCTTCAATATTTTAGTGATATATTTTTTAGATAACAATTATTATTTCTAATAAAAAGTTTATGTGACGGCATATCATCAAAGATGTTTGATAACTTATCATCAAATATCATTAATGTTATTAGAAAAGTAATTTTGACCCACTATTTTTCTTTAATACCATTATTATTATTGGGTACATGGACTTAATGACCCACAAGGTACTTACACTATATAAGGGCATTTTAAAAATTTTATACTATATTCATAAGAGGAATGTGACTATAATTTGGGATAGACAAAAAATAATACTGAATTATTTTTTTGGGACGGAGGAAGTATAATACTCATTAAATATGTGCATAGTAAAGAATTGATGTGTTTATATATTTGTCTACGGACCGAGGAAGTAATAAATACTCCATCCGTCCTATAAAAAAAGTCATGTGTCAGAAAATAATTTTTATTTTAAAAAATAAGAGTAAACTTTGAATCCCGACAAAACGTGAGAACTTTTTTTAATAAGAACCCTACCAATAAGCAGCTCGAAAATCAGCAGATTCTCAATCCCATTGTTGTCTCCCAATTGAACTCCAATAATTGAGGATTCTTAATTTTTTTTAAAGGTACCTAATAAATATTGTGCCACCATAATTAACGGACTACCTATTTCAAAAGGATCGTGAATTCACTAGCTTAACTAGAACCTTCTCGAAGGGAACTAGCTAACGATTCTTAAGTGAAACTAAAGTACATATTTTGTACTAATTATACAATTGGAGTAAAAAGGACAAATTTACTTGCTAAAGTAATTTCCTATGACTTATTGAGTTATCCCACGAAATAAAATTTGTGTAGCTGTCATACACAAGACTCGTTTATAATGTAGTCGGACCAACCCGGCCGAGTAGATTTTGATGGCCCTGAGGACAACCACAAAAATATTCACACATTGAAGAAAATAGGGGTGAGTAGATGCCCATTTTGAGGTGGCCACTTTCCCATGTTACACCAAAACGGTAAACTCTTTTGTCTTAAATCCGCGACAAAAACTTGTGTGTGGCGGCTATACGGATCTTATTTTATGTGGCGGGTCTAATTCATAACTAAATTAATGACTTAATACCCATATCGAAGCACTCACCCTATTTATAAAATAAAATTTCTCTCTGCCACATGGAATAAGATTCGTGTAACTGTCATATACAAGACCTTCACCAAATCGGCTAGATTGGCCCTTTTCTTCTCTCTCTCTCTAAGGAAGCCGAGATTGACTTTAATCATGCCAAATTATTGAATTTTGAAAGTTCTTGAAAATATAACAAAATAAAAGGAAAAGTTTTTGGTTTTGACATAAATTACCAATGAATAATAGATACATAAGTAAAGGGTGTTTAAAAAAAAAAAAAAATATTGAAGCGCTAAACCACAATGCATGTACCACAATAGTTTACAAAATTGTTGTCTTTCAATACATTTATGTATTAAAAGACAATGATGTTGATACGACCACGGTATTTCTGTAATCTACAACGGTGTTTGTCAAAACCCGTTATCATACGTGTAAGTATCGTAGTGCGTTTTTCTTGTAGTGGAATCACTTCTTAGAAATGATCATGGGGAATGATCATCAACGCCAATTTGGATCATTAATTAATTTGTAATGAATTTACATTTATATTAAATAAATTTCTTAATCTTTGTAAAATTTGGGAGGGGATTATCTTTATTAGACGAAGGAATTGCATTATCGACTCTACAATTTAATAAATTTTCGAACCTTTGTAATTAATAGATTTTGTGTGATAACATGTTTTACTATATACTATATATATCAACCAATAATGTCATGTCTATAGTGATCGATTACTCCCAATCCTAAAATAATTGTCGTTTTAGGAATTCAAAATTTAAGCTCCACTAATCTGTCAAAATTGCTCATATTATAAATAAATCATGGAAATGAGAAAGATTATTAATAAGATACCGAAAAAAAAAAAGAACTTTAAAAAACGACAATACAACAGCTAAACTTAATGAAGTATATATACGTTATTTTATTAAACTTCTTAATCTACGTGAAATTTTCTAAAACGACAATTACTACCGTAGCACGTTGACAAACGATCGGCCACCGCCCAACAATCATACATAGGTTAAAAAAAACATTGGTGGAGGAGTGAATGCTGAAAGGGGCAATACCTAGGATATGTTTATAAGCTATTGTTAATTAAAATTCTTACTACTTCGATGAAATTAAGGTAACATTGATTAGTAGTATACTTAACAAGATTCTTTGATTTAAGAGCACTTAGGGTAGACATGTTTGTAAGGACTTTATTTGCAGTCTTATCGTTTTCTTGTCTTTAAAAGACCACATTAATACATGATGTTTCCAAGACAAAAACTAGTGATTGCTTAATTAGCATCTCATGCATTTTCTTGCACATGGAATGTATTGGCAAAATGTGAACTTTTATTTTACTTTTCTTTATTAATTATTAGTTTTCTTTTTAGAAATTGTAAAATGTGAACTTAACTATGGTCCTAAAACAAGGGGCATATTTCAAAAGCTAAAACCTAGGGGTGTGCATAATATGGTCTTAATCAAAATAACTTATCGAAACCGATCGAATTAAAAATTTAGGTTAGTTTTTTATTTCATGATTACGGATATTGATTTTAGTTTCTTAAATTTTGGTTAATTAGGTCTATTTTTTATTTTAAGAAAAAATTATCCTAATTAACCGAATCGACCGAATTAATATATACGCACACATAAAGAAAAGAAAATCTTGATAATTTGTTAACATTCAGAATATTATGTGGTATCATTCGTCACTAATAGGTGAATAGAACAATATTTGTGCTACTAGTCAGCTAGTCCCTTACTAAAATCTGAAAAAGTTCATATATTCAAAAATATATATTATAATATCTAGCCCATAAATTTCATTAGTTCTTTTTCTAAATATACGAATCTTTATATGCTCATAACAAATCCTGCAAGATTAATATATAGAGAGAATTAAAAGAGGGTAGAAAATCTCCTATTTATCTATTTATATATGTGTGCGCGTATGAAACATGTTAGAAATATAGGATATTTAGGTTAACCGACCGAAGCCGACCGAATATTTTGGTTCGGTTAATCTTTGTTTTAGACCTCTAGTTCGAACGATTTGGTTTTTATTTTTTATATGATCGATTAATTAGGTTTTATGAAAATGGATGGTTTGGATATCCGAACCAACCGATGCACACCCCTAATTTTATGAGGAATAAGTCAAATCTATGAATAAAATGACTTGCCAGGGTGGAGATTTATAGTTTTAGAATATTTTGTCTTTGTAAAAAAAAATGGTATCTTTACGTAACATTACGCACTCTTATTTTGGCATGTAAGGAGTGTATAACTAGGGTGTATTCAGTCCTAATATGTACAGGTGGTAATTCGGGCTACCCAGCTCGTCTGGCTAAAGTCACATATCGGGCCAGGTCTGGCCTAATCAAAATTTCATTATGCCAAAAATTAGTGAACAAAGCCAGCTCCATTCCCCTAGCATATACTATGAATTTCGGGCAATCGGACTTTTGACTCATCAAGTAGGGCCTGTTGGGTCCGATGATATTTTGAATAAAATTTCTAGGTCCAATCCATCTAAAATATCGAGTAGGTCGGACCGAATTTGCCACGCTACTCATCTGCAGACTGCAGCACTATCTTGCAATACAAAAATAACTTGTAGGTGAAGCCGTGAAGGAAATGAAGTAGAAACTTGAAGGCCCAAAGTTGAAAATGGTCTAAAGTGTAATTGGGCCCATTTAACCGGTTTACTATGTAAGAGTAAGCCCGTAGATGATCGGCATTAGATCACCTATTAAATAATGGTGTTTCATCTTGTGTTTTATCATATTCACCAAATGACACATGTATTATATGATGTCACTAGATATCACTAATTAGCACGTGTTGTGTATTAAATGCAGTGTAACAGAGGATGAAACACCTAGTGTAACAGAGAAACCGGACTGTAGATGATCTACAACTGTAAACTACGAAATTATTCTTGATTTAATAATAACTAACTTTTTATTTTTATCGAAATAGTGTTAATTTGCATTTTAAAAAAGAAATAGTGTTTGTAGATAAATGTTCAGCAAAATATATCTTTTGGTCTTTAAAGTATAAACTTTTATTTTGGAAGATTTTTAAAATATTATTTTATTTCAAAATATCCTTAAAGTGTTAGTTTTTGTTTTAAAAAATGAGTAACACTTATGTGCCCCTGATGCACGAATTTTTTTATGTGTAACGGGTTGACCCAAACGCGATTTTAAAAAAGGTATTACTTCAAATTTTTTATATTTTTTTATTTAGCGCCTTTTTTGAGGTCCACTCAATAAAGTGATTTAATTGGCTAAAAGTATTATTGTTTTTAATAAATTTATTAAAACAAGTAAAACTTTTTGCCAATTAAGTGATATTTTTTGACAAAAAATAATACATTTTGGGCCGGGTAGAATTATCCTACCCGTTACATATAAAAAAATTCTTGCAACGGGGGCATGTAAGTTTTTGCCTTAAAAATTTACTCAAAGAAATATTGTTAAAAGAAAAAAGAAAAAGCCTTATCAAAATTGAACTTCTGCAACCTCATATGTTAATTCGGATATTCTTTTGTATTTGGTGCAACGTCTCCTATTATACTAACAAAAAAATCATATACACCCCACCCGAATCCCCTTTCTGGAATAGTAGAAAGATTATTATATAGCATAAAAATTTAACTTGATCATAAATACATCTCTTAATTTGTATACAACTTTAAATTAAAGTTAGTTCGAATGTAACTAAAAAAAAAAACTATATTTATAAAATATAGCTGTATGCTCTGTAAAATTGGCATGGATAAATTTATGATAGAGGTATTTTTATTTTCCGAGTAACCAAACCAAATAAAATATCCAGATTCTCGAACTTTTCAAGGTGGACACTACTTTTGAAATATTAAAAGAATAACAAAATTTAGGGAAAAGGCAAATTAATTAAATGTTTTTTTTCTCCATATTGCTACCAAATATACCACTTTTAGGTGGTTATTATTGTTGGAATCTTATAAACTCGAATTTATATTGATAACTAATTGATAACCATATTTATGGCTTTATTGTCGAACACTACAAGGAAAAAAATTCAAATTAGAAACAGAAAGATTCTTGAAAGATTTGTCACTATTACATAATATTCATATGCAAATTCCAATGACGCGTTTGAAATGACAATTTTTCCTCACTAAAATACAAGTGCTAATGTTTTCCGTCGCTCATATCAAATTAGATACCAAATTACTTATAGAAATAGAGGCAGATAATGTCCGTTTCTAACATTTAGTTATTAACTGGAACTAATAACATAAAAATATTTATTTTATACTTTTCATCACTATTTTTTGTCTGCTTCGCCATTTAATGACATATATTATCCATCACTAATTCCATATATAATATGCAAATTACTTATCAACATACTTATCAGAATTCAACTGATTAACAAGATATTTAGATGAACCAATCAGATAATAAAGTTTGGAATCAAGAATCAAGAGTCAATGACTAAACTTATGATTAATTATAAGTTTTATAATTAATTTTATCAAATTGAGATAAATTTCAAAACCACTTTATACTTTTTGAGCTTAACTAAACCAAAAAGTAATCTATCAAAACTAATTTAGAACTAAAATTAGACAATTGAGAAGCCAAAAAAAAAGAAGTATGAGCAACTTATAATCAAGTAGTGGGTTTTATTTTCTTCCTTTTTTCATATAGCATTTCTTGATTATGCTCTTGTAAATACTATTTTCATGAAATATACCTTTTTTCTTTTTAAATTCATCAGCCCAAGTAGTTACACGTCGCAATTATCAAATATGGAACACAATCTCGACCACCGACACTGCAGCGCAAAAGCTTAGGGGTCAGGGGTGTCAAAATCAGTCTGGTCCTATGGTCGACCAACGCAGTTCGTTCACACTATAAGAAAAAATCAAATTAAAGACAGAAAAATTTGTCTCTTATCATGTAAAAAATCAAATTAAAGACGAAAATTTTTGTCTCTAATCACATAATATATATCTCTAAATTAAAGTAGTGACGAAATTGAGACGATATGCTTGTTCTCTATAGTGCTCGTCTTTAAAATTTAGAGACCGATTTATTTTGTCTCTAAATTTAGTGACGGAATTTTCGTATCTATTGTGAGATTAGAGACCAAATTACCTATAAAATAGAGACTGATTATGCCCTCGGTCTCTAATATTTAGTTGCTATTTTGTCACTAATCGGATGCTAATGATTTTTTTGGCACTTTCCGTCACTATTCTATTTCGATTTCGTTTTTATTTAGTGACTGATATTATCCGTTACTAATTTTCTTCTCTAATTTTTTTTTTTTTTTTGTAGTGATCAACATTTTTTGACAAATTGAGCCACATGAATTTAACTCAAAGTACTACACTACAAGAAATTTTCATATTAGAGATGAAAATTAGTAACGGATAATATCGGTCATTAAATAGAAACGAAATAGAAATAGAATAGTGACCGAAAGTGGCAAAAAATCATTAGTATCAGATTAGTGACGAAATAGCAACCAAATTTTAGAAACCAACATAATCCGTCTCTATTCTGTAGGTAATTTGGCCTCTAATTTCATAGTAGAGAGGAAAATTCTGTCACTAAATTAGAGACGGAATAAACCGATCTCTAAATTTTAGTGACAAGCATTATAGAGACCAAGCATTCCGTCTCAAATCCGTCACTACTTTAGTTTAGAGACAGATATCATATGATTAGAGGCGAATTTTTCGGTCTCTAATTTAATTTTTTCTTGTAGTGCTATTTAGTCCAACATGCCCGACCTAATAGGTCAGTGGCCCAACAAGTTTAGGGTATTCTATGGCCGATGAGGTGGGCTCAACAATTCTTGACCTAATAAAATTTTATTTCGTCTCGACTTAACATATGGTGTTAGCCCCGATGGGCTGGACCGGGCCAGGGTCGGAGTGCCGCATAGCATAGGGGTGACGAAAGCTGAATCCGGCAAGCTAATAATAGAGGTTCCCCAATTGCATCAGATTGCACTAAATCAACTCTCATACCAATTGGCCACTCACGGACAAGTGGGACCCACATCAAGCATTATCATACGCTGATTGAAGCCACGTGGGATTATTATAATATAATTTATTTATTTATTATTATTATAATATAAATTTTAGGATATATTTGTTTATGAATTAGGATATCCGACCCTACCTTACGTTTCCGATATAGACATTCGGTGGATCCAGCTCTACCATCTCTCAAAAAAAAAAAAAAAAAAAATTACGCCTACTATTTTTTTTCTCCCTTTTTTTTCCTCTCTCTTCCTATATCACCAAATGAACTTATAAATTTCAATAATTAACCTGATCATTATATAATCATCAAATCATGAAAAATATTTTTTAGCAAATTTTCATCACTTTTTATAAATGTGCTTTAAAAAATATAATCATATTACATCCTAAAACAGGCTCAAGATTTAGGAATCACACAAATTAGAAAATTCAAGGACATATTTACCCCCACATCGCTTCAACCCTGAACAAACATATACTGTGAAAGATTAATTTGATGTGAATATATATGAGACTGATTTATGATACAAAATAAGTATCTAAACAATACACAGTCCGGTGATTCTATCGGTAATTCACTCTTATCTCTCGTCTAAATTCTCATTTTTCACCGTGCCTTAATCTAATTAATGTCTCACTAATACACACCATGTATGTGTGCATCGGTAGAATATAAGATGAAACAGTATCGTTAAAATAGACAATCTCATTTGTGCATAGAGTGATGATCATGATAAGAACTATGTCAATATAATAAACCAATCTAAAATGTAAAAAAAAAAAAAAAAAAAAAAAGGATCCCAACCCAAAGTGCTTATAAATACACTAGTTTCAATTCTTGATTCCTTAGGACAAACACATTCCCTTCAAGTGTTTTCCTCTCTAACTACTCCAACTTCTTCTTCTACCTAATTTAATTGAAGAAAGAAAAAATGGAAAATTATTTAGAGAAGGCTAAGCCTTATATAGCCATGATTTGTTTACAATTTGGGTATGCTGGAATGAACATTATTACCAAAGTGTCCCTCAATAGAGGCATGAGCCACTATGTTCTTGTGGTTTATAGACATGCCTTTGCAACTGCTGTCATTGCTCCCTTTGCTCTCATTCTTGAAAGGTTTTTTTTTTTTTTTTTAATCTCTCTTTTATATATAAAAATGTATATATACGAGGATGGGAGAGTGGGGCTCGAATCCCTAACCTTCACAAGTAACTGGTGAGACGGCATCACTAGGCTACCAAAGTCTGGATCTGAGCTCTTTCCTTACAACATAAAAATGATGATTTTTTTTTTTTTTTTTTTTTGGTGGAAATAGGAAAGTGAGGCCAAAGATTACATTCACAATCTTCATGCAGCTGTTTGTGTTGGGACTTCTTGGGTGAGTAATTTCTTTTCATTCTTATTGTAAATTGTAACTTTCTCTCTCTTGATCAATTATCCTAAGTTTCTCTCTCTTGATAACAGGCCTGTGATTGATCAGAATTTCTACTATGCTGGTCTGAAATTCACTTCACCAACTTTTTCATGTGCTATGAGTAACATGCTCCCTGTAATGACATTTGTTCTTGCAGTCCTCTGCAGGTACAATAATTATTTACTAGTGTTCGATGTTGTGTCTATCTGTTCCTAAGCCCTAACTAGTCGCTAGGTCATAGTACACTGTCTAACTAGCGTCTAACGACTTCTGGAACCTCGATTCGGGGTAATGCAGGATGGAGAAGGTGGACATAAAGAAGGTGAGGTGCCAAGCAAAAGTGGTGGGAACAATAGTAACAGTAGGTGGGGCCATGCTTATGACACTCTACAAAGGACACGTCATCAACATGGTTTGGTCAAACTACATTCATCCTGGGTCAACGTCCAATGTTCCAAATCAAGATTCTGACAAGGATTGGGTTAAGGGATCAATTCTTCTCATCTTTGCTACTCTTGCTTGGGCTTCATTTTTTATTCTTCAGGTATATTATTATTATTATTAATTTTTTTTTTTTAAATTCAAGAAAAATAAAAAGAAATTGATATATATGTGTGTTTGATTGATATATATATGTATAGGCTGTGACATTGAGGAAATACACAGCTCAGCTTTCACTTACTGCAATTGTGTGTTTCTTGGGGACACTTCAGTCAATTGCTGTCACATTTGTTATGGAGCATACACCAAGTGCTTGGTCCATTGGTTGGGACATGAACCTGTTTGCAGCTGCCTATGCTGTAAGAATTCACTTCCCGGGTGATTTTACGCTACCCCTAAGAGTAGTGCGCGTACGTATACCACAGTATGTACGACATGTGGCATATCTAAAAACGTTAATATGCGTCATATGTCACATATTCTATGGTGTGCAGACACTACTTTTAAGGACAGTATACCCCCACCAAATTTATATGAAATTTATTTATATTAATTTTTTATTTGTTTGCATTGGTACAGGGGATTGTGTCATCAGGCATAGCATACTATGTTCAAGGTGTTGTCATGGAAAAAAGAGGGCCCGTTTTTGTTACTGCATTTAGTCCATTGATGATGATCATTGTAGCTATCATGGGCTCTTTCATCTTGGCTGAGAAAATTTATGTTGGAGGGTAATTTTCTTAATTCTTATTCTAACACTTGCGTAAGACCGTCTTCCGTAAGACTAGAGTAACTTTTATCATTAAAAAAATATTATTTTTGACATAAAAAACTATTACTTTTACTACAAAAAAAACTATTACTCCCTCCGTTCCAAAATAATTGTAGTTTCAAAAAAATTCAAGGTATAATTTTCATTAATCTTCCAAAATTGAGTCTTGAAAATGGAAAAGGTTGTGAGTAAGATAGAGAAAGATACAACCTTTTAAAAAAAAGTATAACAATTAAAGTTAAATAAAGGTATCTGAGTCATTTTATGAGGCTCTATAATCTGTGTGCGATTTTCTAAAATGACAATGTTTTAGGACGGGATGAGTACTTGTTAAAAAATGTTGCTTTTGCATAAAAGTTAATACTCAAAATAAAACTTTTTACATCAAAAGCAACAAATTTTTATCATAAATAACTCCTCTCTTACTAAAAAAGATCCGTAAAACAGTTTTATTTAAGTGTTTGCGGTTCCGAATAATTTTTTTTTTCTTTTATTTTTTAACCAACTCAAACTTTCTCTCTCTCTTCATTACAGGGTTCTTGGGGCAGTACTAATAGTGATTGGATTATACTCAGTCTTGTGGGGAAAATACAAAGAATTCAAGGAGAATGAAGCAGAAGAATTTCTTGAACCAGTAAAGGATTTCAATCAAAATCCAACTATAATAATTCATGACATTGAAGCAAATGCTGTTGGATTTCACTCAAATGAAGCCACCAAAGCTTAAACAGAACAAGAATGTTAGAATAAGTATATACATAGCCTCTAGTTTACTTAAGCAGTGTTTGCGAAAGCTTTTTTAAAGCACTTTCGTGCTTTTAGCTTAAAAAAAAAATCATTTTTGAGTGTTTGTGGAATAGCTTCTGTTGTAACAGCGACCATTTTCAGCTTTTTTTAAGCAGAAGTTCAAAACAGGCCAATGTATGCTTCCCAGAATCTCTAAGGGGGTGTTTGCGAACGTAACACACAAAGCGTTTGAAAACCCTTAAAACTGATTCTAGAATCGCTTAAAATCTGATTCTGAGAAGTTGTTATCACCCAGCTTCTGTCAGCTTTTAGCTTTATAATCACTTTATTTCCAAATAATACCAAATTGTGATTTTAATACAAAAATAAATTCAATTTAAAGCACTTCTCTAAAAGAACAATCATTTGCAAACACCCCTAAATTTAGTTGCTTCTCAAAAGGCAAAATCGTTCGCAAACGCAACCTTATTCTCTCTTTGAGGCTTTATTTAATTTTTATTATGTATCACTAAGAATTAGACGATAAATCACAAGATCGAAGAAAAGTTGTATCAATTAATGGGTTTAACGATAATTTGCAGCACATAAAACTATGTACGCACTTATCCTATTCTAAGTAGGACATGGGCTCATGGGGCTTTACATGAGATTACAGACTTTTGAGCCTATTTTAATATGAATAGACCCAATACAAAGTACTATATAAGCCCAAAATCGAGTATACACATAATTTTTTTTAATTTTTTTTTTTGTCTCCCCCATTTGATTGGGGTTTCCAATAATTTATAATTTTTGATAGAGAGCTTGTAAGCTTTATTAAAGATGAATGTTTCTGAAGAGAAATAAAAGTAAAAACCATTTTTAGAAAAATTAAAAAATTGGGGACAGTTAGATAGTGGTTTTCCATATATATGTCCACTTTGAATACAATTGCCTGATTCAGAATTCCACTTATGAAATGATTCATAATGATAATGTTATTGTCACCTAGAGTATCTTATGTATCATGATAAGATGTTACTATTTTCATCTGGATTAACGGTTGAATAATGGGGAAATTTTTGTATGTTTTGATTAATTAACAGCCGTCAATTTTATTTTGATAAAATCGCACGAATTTATTTATATATTCACATATAAATTTTGTTATAATCTAATATTTCATGACATCTCAAAGGCCTATTGGACGATAAAACATGAATTTCTTTTTATTTTCTTTGTATTTTGCTATGTTGTAAAAATTTATGATTAGCTTCGACTACTCTCCTCCTAGGCGCTAGACACCCATCGTCCGCTTATATTTCTTTTCTGATTCCTCTCCCACCTGATCACTTCTACATCCCGCTTAGTCCCGATTAGGTGCTAGGCCTTAGCTTGCAGCCTCACTAGCGCCTAGCGACTTTTACAACATTTTTTTTTATTATTATTATTATAAAAACTAATATGAACTTACGAATTTCAATCAAGGTTTTTATATTTGCTCTATAATTAGATATGAATTTTTGGTTTTAATGTTACTTTCACATATAAACCTTATCATGATAAGACCTTACTATTTTGATGATCTCGAATACCTGCATATATATATTTATATATATATATATATATATATATATATATATATATATAATAGAGAAATAGTCTATTTTTTATTTAATATATAATTAATGGAG
>JAUEKW010092999.1:0-12534 GCA_032274785.1 Ajuga reptans
AAAATTGAAATTATGCAAGATACAGGACTTTTTCTGGACTAGCCCTAAGTTACAGGACTAAAAATGAAATTTTCCCCCAAATTTTTTCATGTGCTTCTTCCTCTAATTGTCTTTTTTTTTTCTCTGGATTTTTTTGCTTCTTCCCTTAATCGCCTATTTTTTTTTCGATTTGTTTATTTTTTTTTAAAAAAAATAGTCGAACTCATGAAACACGCTAAAAAATGGGACCTATTTTCTTTTTGGATTTATTTGTTTTTTTAAAGAAAATAGTCGAACTCATAAAAACACACTAGAAAAAGGGGTTGAACCTGTTTAACTCATATAATCAATTTATAAATGTAATAAAATTTTATTTTATTTTATATTTTTTTTAATTTTAAGATAACAAATAAAAAAATGAAGCAACATGGAGCAAGAAAACAGAAAAGAAAAAAAAAATTAAACAGTTAGGGAAACACAGAAAGAAAAAAAGGGGTGTAAGCCTTCAATTGAGACTAATCTACAAAATATAAGCCCCGAATTGAGACATTTTTCAAATATAAGCCCCTAAATGAGAGCTGGAGAAATTCAGACCCCTAAATGAGACTTTTGCATAAAATTCAGTTCCTGAGATGAAATTTTCCCAAAACTTTTAAGAATAATTTATGTTTTATTATGTGTTAAATTGTTAATGGGTTAATGTGTTAATTGGTCAATATGAGTTAATTAACTAGAAAATCTTCTAATTTAAATTTTATTGGATTTACATTAATGTCAATCGCACAAAAAATATTATATTAGTAAAAATATTGGGTGTATATTTTTAATGAAATTAATTGATGCATATTTTATGAAATTATATTTAAGATTCATAATACCTACATAAAAAATAAGGACTAGTATTTACTCAATTTTAATACATAAATTATAGTGTATATATATTTTGACTTATGTTCGTTGCCCGGCGGGGATGGGAATGTCAAAACCTGCCCCATTGCCACTCCCAGCTGTTTTACGGGTCCTTGTTCCACCTTCCGGTTTATATCGGGTCAAGGGGGTCGATCTGACCCGATTTAAACATATTTTGGACCACCTAGAGACCGGGTCGTGATTGGACCGGTTTTATCCCAAATCCGATTCCTAATGTAAAAAATCTGGGTTTAACTTTCAACTATAAAACCCCTAACGCCGCAGCTTCCCACGCCACCCATACTTCCTCCGTCTCCAGACGGAAAGCCTCTTTTCCCTTTTCTTTTTCTTCATCCATCAGGTTTTACTTTTCCCCTCTTCTTTCTTACTGCTACACATTTTTTATGCTTACACCATTTGATAAGTTCTTCCCTTTTATGTTGAATCTTTTCATTATGATGATCAAGTTTTTTAGTTATAAATTTATAATGATCACTGTGCGCCTTTTTTTTTTTTTACTAGACGATTGAAATTTGATATATATTTATTTATTTATTGAAATTATGAATGACAATTCTAATCGACAGAAGTGTTTTATAATCTATGTATAATAATCGCTTCTTTCTGTTGAATTTCATCGATTACTTGGCAAGCTGTTTGTTCTACTTTTTAATCATGTAGAAGACTAGTTTACTTTAGTCTTCTTTCTTATATGTCTCAATTGGTTGTTTATCTTATTTGAGTGTTTTCAATTTATGGTTGACTGTCGATGATTGTTTTTCTGGTTTTCTCTGTCGTTAATGGATAGAGCCTTAAGCACATATTAGCACACTTAATGCCGGATACGGATATCCGGATTGTATTTCCGAAGTGATAATTTTATCTTGAATGATGGCGAAAGTTACATTGCTTTTTGTTGGTTACAAAAACATAAGTTTGTATCAAGTTGTTGTTTTGTTCTTCTTGGAATATTTCTGGAAGTTCTTATGTATATGTTAGGTTTAATCTTTTTCTTTCTACTTTTATGGTGGAATCATCTTGTTTTATTTTCTTGTTCATTGTATGTGTTCCAATGGATTCAAATTTTATAGGTAAATTCATGGTTGGGAACGTATACGACCAGTTTAAGTCCATTTTTAGGGATGTAGATGACTTTGTGAGCAAGGTATTGTGCCTTCCCCTTATTTTAGTGTCTAGTTTATTTGATGATGACATTCAAACGACGAAAAATACATCAGCATGGCATGGCAGATAAATATACATAAATTATTTGGATGTACCTCCATATTGCCTATGAGACTGGTTCGATATGCTATATGTTGCATACTTTTTTACGATGATTTATCTTCTAATTTTTTTATATAACACTTAACACTGAGATCATGCAATAGAGTGGTTCTATTCCATGGAGTAGATATTTACTACCTCATTGCCTCTTTTTTGAAAAAGACAATTATTCTTCTATTTGTTACTATTGGGATCGGCATCATTATTTTTCTATTTGTATTTTTATATAATACAAATTTCAGATATTAAAATTTCTCATGCTGTAAATTGCAACCTTGGATAGGACACCATGAATTTTTTCGAGAACTCAGTGCAAAGTGTTGGTGTGACTGTCAAAAGATTTTACTCTAATGCAATGCAAGATATGCATGAACAAGTTGATGAAGCCAATCTGCATTTGAAAGAAAATAGCGATGCCATAATCCAGAATTGTGAAGAAAGTAGTGTAGAAGAGGATATTAGAAGGGATCCACTTTCCACTTGTTGTTCACCGCAAAAGTGTTCTGCTATTATGGAGTCTACATCCGCAGACATTGTTGTGAAGGCTGAAAACGTCTTTAACTGCCATAGTGAATTGGATGGTTGTGCTCATGATCTTTCTACTCCATCTTCCGTAACTGCTGCTGATGAAATTAATGACGTGGATGCATTTCCTGCTTCTCCAATCTTAGAAAATGGTTGGTACGTCTGAATCTCTGTTCTCTCCTTGGATATTTATCCCCCCAAAAAAGAAATTCTGTTTTCGTCATTATTGGAGATGGGTTACTTAGAATTAACTTTACCGTCCCAGGAAATAATAAGATCCAGATTGATAGATCAGAATCTATAATTGGTTCATCTGAAAGTGAAAGCAGGAATGAACAACATTACAGTGTCATTCAAAATTTTAAAAACTCTTCTGAGACCGATAAATTCAGCTGCTACCTAGCATTATTACTATTTTACAACATTTGTTTTACTTGTTCTCCGATTAGCAGGATGGTGATATTTTATTTCTAAGAAAGATTTGTATTCAAGCAACTGTTAGTTTGTTGGGCTAGAATTTTCTTTGGGAGACAATGAATGATGGCATAGTGCCTTTTCGTTTTGAATATGTTCAAATCTAGAGTCTTGCATTCGCCATATTAATTAGGAAATTTTTGCTGAATGTGGTATGCAGAGAACACATACGAAGCAATTGATCTTTCGCCCGATGTAAAGGATGATGGAAGAAGAGTGGTTTGGGGTAGCAATTTTATCCATTCTGCCTCTTATAGAAGAAGGAATTTCGGATATTATAAGGTAGCATCTCTTTGCACTTTCTTAGTTAGTATCTGAACGAAAAACTAAACAAAATAAATGATGCATGCCTGTTTGCTCGTATATAATCTAATGATGTAACATTTGCACGGATCAAATGGTTAATATTACTCGTCTTTCTTTGGTTAAACTTAAACAAACCCTCTTTGCCATCTGATTTGTTTTGTTCGTTTTTTCAGAAATTAATACAGGATGCGTTCACTTCTCGGAAAAGATTATCCAAGGAATACGAGCACCTCGCTATAATGTATGGGGACATTGATGTGGAACCTCATCAGCATTTCGAGCCAAATTTCACACCTTCATTCCGCAGCAACACGGTCAAAATTCAGTCATCTCAGGACATGTCTGAAACCGAGTGGGAGCTGCTTTGAGTCCAATGTTTCATTGGTCAATTTAGAAATCCTGTCCATATTCCAACTATGAAGGTTTCTTGTAAGTGTTTATATTTCAAATAATCGTTATTTAACTTCATTTATGTGCTTCAAAATTGCAGTATACACTCTGAATTCTACTGTATCTAGCTACTGGATTGTTGAAAACTTGTGTACACACGATTCGTGCAATTACAATGTCATTATAATCGATAATCTTGTAAGAGAAGTGCATATAAGATTTGGTTCCAAGTATCAGGAACTCCAGGTAAGCACCAATGTATGCAATCGGCGTAATTGTTTGGGTCAGATCTCTGCTGTTTAGTGAGGAGCTTGCCTTTTCTTTCTCCGAAAACGGAAGCATGGCCATCTTTTCTATATTCAGACAACTGGGTAATGTTCAACACGGTTACCTTAACCTTTAGCTTTCCAATTATATCTTGTAAGATCCCCATGATGTCCAGATTGGAACCACTTCCCCAGTATGGTCCTTGGATAGGCTGCGTCTCGTTGAAGCAGTTGCCGTTTGTTCCAGGCTTCCATTCCCAACTCCTACAGTGATGGACCCAGTAACGTGACTCGAGGGTTCAAGTAATAATACTACAGTATTATTGTGATGTTGTGATAGAGAAGACTGACCATAAGTGTGTGGGAGACATTGTCGCGAAGAAGATCTTTTGATTAATTCTGGAGTGATCTACCCAATTTGCCCATGTTTCCAATGCCAATCTGTATGCAGTCGTCACATCATATTCTTTGATGTTTCCGGAGGATCCGTATCTGAAAATTAACATAGAACGCCCACATGAAAAAAAGTGCATCTTAATAGCGAAGCGAATATGGATAGCACTTGCTTACGTGGCATTGATGGTAGGTTTGTACATCCACCAAACGTAGCTCTCGAAGATCAAGATATCAGCTCCTTCCCACTCTTTGCTGTGCTTCGCGATGGAATCGAGCTTCACCAGACGTTTGTGAACGGTGTGATTTTTTGCATGATCAGATATGGATTTGATTATGAAAGGAGCCCAATAGTACTCGATGGATGCATTGAATTCCTGAACCAAAATTGCAACCAATTCTAAATCATATCACTAATTAAGTAATGATTCATCGGTTCAAATCATCTGTTCCGACCTGAATTAATGTACCTGTACTTTGAAAACCTTCCGTGGAGGTATTCGGTGAAGGGATGTCTTGAGATGATTAGGGATTGCAGATTGTACCAAACAAAGCATGGATTCAAACATGCCTCTTTGTACTGAATCTCCCACAAACATCAATCTTTTGTCCCTAAGCATCTCCATCAACTTCAGACCATCAAACCTGACCACAACACATACTAATCCTCGTTAAGGGAGTTGGTACAGGACTACTTGCTCAAAGATTATTAATACATAGTAAGTACAGCTATGTAGGAGGTTTTCAGAATCGAGACAAAGTATAAGAACGGTTACAAGGAAAACTCGGAGAAGACTAACTTGCTAAGTTTGGTTGTAAATACCAAACATCCCTATTTATACTACAACAAGTCTTAAGGAATATTACAAAGCATATTTCTTAGATATTATTTTTAGAACACATAGTAATAGTTTCCTACACTTATTATTACTATTCATGAATAGTAAGTAAACATGAATAGTAAATAAACATATGATACCATTCACTAATTCTCAAAGGGTATGGGTTTCAACTCCACCAGCCTCGATGTTTTCAATTTGTGTGAACTGAATTTACATATACTAAAATTTTAATTTATACCTGTTGACTTTACTCCGTTACTTTATGGTTTTCTTAAGATGGTATTTTTTTTTAATGCCTTGTAACTTTTGATTATAACCTGCTTCACTGGAATTTTAAAAACTCGCAAGAATTACCGACATGACGACACTCTTGGTTTCAGTCCACACGTAGTCAACCAACGAGTTTTCGAAGATTAAGCATAAATTGAACAAAATCAAATATTAAAGTAGTTTGTGAAAAATCCGTAAGCTTAGCGGGTATAAAGTGAACAAAATCAAAAGCTATAGAACATTTAAAAAAATCATTTCAGCAGTTGTTGGTCGATGAATGAGCTAATCAAATACAACAAAATGTGGATATAAAGTACCTTGGCAAATTGCAAGAGTGAGGCTGCCACCTCCAATTCTGATACAAAGAATCAGGTCTGCCATTCCTAAGGCAAGTCGTCTGTTTCACCAGAAACCCACAACTCTCTTCTCTATAAACTGGATAGCTTTCATTATCCCAAACCCATTTCCCATCAAACACATTGCACCCATCTCCTATTTCCGAAACCTCGTCACCTCTACTACTGTTTTCGAGTATTGAACTACTGATAGCGATTGACCAGATGACTCCGGCAGCCCCCAGCGCGACCACGGACGCCAATGCCAGGCGGATCCGCAGCATCGTCATGGCGGACCAGCTAGCATGTAGTGTAGTACTGGTTTATATGGTTGTTGGTGTCTTTCGATTTAAGGGTGCGGGTGATTTAGAAATGTGACTTGCAACTACTGGTTGTTGAATTAGATGGTTTGCTGTTTACGTCTTGCTTTAAGGTAATCTTAATTTTTGTGTTATTATTTTGTTGGGCTTAAAATTGCACTTTTCTGGTTTGATTTCCCCTTTTATGTATAGCACTTTTTGATCATCCTATCAAAATTCATCGTTAATTTGTTTCTAAATATAGTCTATCATATAAGTAATGAATTAATAGACTATCATTGGAAGCAGTGACGGACCTACGAATTTTATCGAGGGGGTCCATCTACAGACAAATTAACGCATTCATTTTACAAGGATCAATGTTTTCTAATTATACTCTAAGAATATGAGACAAATTTTATAATTTTTCTAATTATACACGCTCTGATGAGGCTAGAAAGAAAACTCTCATATTTAGACTCAAAATTAAAATATTGGATAAATTACATTAAAAAATAAAAGTTTAGAAAACCTAAGACGGAGAACCACGTGCCCCTAAATATTTTCATGAGCCTAAAAAATATTCAATTCTATAAAATAAAACTAGAAAATATTAATGATATTGATAAGATTAATTAATTAATTCAATCATAGAAAAATAAATAATCAAGATATAAAGATTCTAGTCATTTCGTTCTATTTTTTGAAATATTTATCTCTATTGCTTACACTTAAAAATACATCAATTAATTACTATTAAATAATTATTCAAGTTAAATAATAGAATTATTTATTTTATTTGATTAAGTTATATTAAAATCAATTAAAATACACCTATATAATAGCAATTTTTCATGGGAGCCAGGGGCGCCCCACGCCCCCTTGGCCCCATGTGGGTACGTCCCTGATTAGAAGAGTGAGTACCCTTATAATAATAAAAGGTAAATTATTAAACTACTAATTACTAATCTCCTTACCTATAAAAGTATGGATTGTTTATTACATTTTAATATATTGACTAAAATATCCCTATGTCATTTATTAGCTATAAGGATAATTCAGTAATTTGCTAAATATTCAACTTAAATTTTATAATTTTGATTGGTAATTTACTTTAATAATAAGTGACCTTTTATATATATCCAGATTCTACGATACCATTTTCTTTAGGTCATAATCTTTTTATCATTTCAAATATTTAAATTAAATTAAATTAATTTTATATTAAATTAAATTAAATTTTAAGAGCTTTCTAACGATATATTATAAGTATATATTTAAAAATTTATAGTATTTTATTCTCATAATTTTAGGATAAGAACTATGAATAGTTTGATATTTATGAATCTTTTTAGTAATCAAATGGTGGAAGTATTATGTAATTTTATAGAAAAGTAAATGATAAAATAAAGTTTGAAAATAAAGGATAAGTTTCATGATTTATTTTTTATGTAAATGTTTAAGAACAAAGGATAAATTTATCCATAATAATTTTAGATTAATGGGTTGAGTATTCAAAGTTCCTATCTGGCATGGATGTTTAGTATAAACAAAAAAATTTGATGGAGAAAAATTCATAATACGTCCCATAACTATACCCTCACCCGTAAAATATCCCAGAACTTTATGCTTTTTCAATTTCGTCCCATAACTATGTAAATTGTTCGCATTTCATCCCAAAATTTAAATTTTTGCCGGAAACCGTCACGTGCCGACCAAAATTGGGAATTTTAAATGACGTGGCGGTGAATTCTTAGGTGGAATTTATTATTTAGTTTTTTTTACATTAAATTATAATCCACATCAGATTTTAATTGCCAAATGATCCTGCCAAATTAAAGCCATAATTAAAAGTAAATTAAAATACCTCAAAAAATTAAAAAAAAAAATCTGTAAAAAAATAATAATAATAATAATTTATATAAAAATTTTAATTTCACCTAAAAATACTAAAGTAATTAAAATTAAAATAATTTGTTAAAAATAGATTTAGTTCATTATTATTCATTGTTCAGCATCTTCTTCTTCCCCATTCATCATCTGCATCTTCATCTTCATCTTCATCTTCATCTGTTATCTTAGTGAAAATCGAAGCTTGTCCTATGGCAAAATAGATTCAAAAATTTGGGCAAAAAGAGGGAGATATTGTACGGAAAATCGAGGGAACAAGTACGGAGACGAGAATCAGTAGTGATTTTGAGTCTAGATCCACACAGAAACGAAAGAAAATTGTTGAATCGATTATGCGACGAATCACCCATACAAATCAGATCTAGCTTCGACATCGATTAGGCGATGATTTTGCACTTTCTGGTGTGTGTTGTGTGTGTAAAAAAAGAGATCTGTGTTTGTGCGAACAAATCAATTCACCATATTTAAACCCCCAACACTTTCTGATTTTGTCACTTTCTCTCTCTGATTTTTTTTCCTCCGGCAATGACTCTATGTCTATGGCAGTGACTCTATGGTTAAACCCTGTTCCCCAAATTTCTTACCCAGATTTTGTTTACCTCAGATTTTCTGTTCTCATTTTTAGTGGAGAAGAAAATAATGAAGATGATTTTCTATTTTCTTTTTTGGTAGGGAAGAAGATGATGAATGGTTTTCGTGATGATGAAGATGATCAATTTTCCAGCTTTCTTCCAAGTTTGTTTGATTTCTTGCCCAAAATTTATTTTTATTTTTTTGTGGAGAAGAAGATAATGAACATTTTTGTAACGACCCGATTTTCATAAAATAATTTTAAAGAATTTTAAAAAAAACAATTATATTTGAGAAAATTCTTCATTGTTATATAATACTATTCCAGATTCAGGCTGTTAAAAACTATTTGAGCATAAATAATTTTAATTAAAAAAAAATATACATAGTAGTCATATCTTCACTGCATTCAAATAGTAAGTAAATCTCATCAAATAACTTGAAAATCATAAATTTTAAATCACTAGCAGCGGAAAATTGCTATAAAAGTTGGCTGCTCAACTCAGTAATAGTTCTGGTGAAAGAAAGATGCTTCTGGAAGCTGTGTAACAGAAGGCTGGGAAGGGAAAACAGATTTCATAATTCTGTTAGAAAACGGTTAAGAATTTTGATATATATATATATATATACATATATATATTCTTTTATGTTTCTTTTCTTTGCAACATGCAGCAAGTATAGAGAGAATGAGAGAGAGTGTTAATCTTGAGAGTATCTAGTGTGTATATGTGTATATCTCTTAAAGCTTGTAGAAAGAGATCACTAGAGAATGATTGTACACTTGGTTTTCATCATGATAATAAAGAACTCAGCTACTCCCGTGGACGTAGGCAATTTGCCGAACCACGTAACTCGATCTCTCATTTTACATTTCATGTAGTGTGTGTGTGCTGCTTGATTGTTGTTGTTTCTGCGTGAATTGTTTGTGTATCCAATTGTGGATAAAATGAGGTATTACCAATCAAAATTGACGTCATTTGTGGGAAAATAAGAAGGTGCCCACATCGTGTTCGAGTTATTGCCTTGATCAAGAATCAATTCCTTCAAGGTGTTTCAATCTTGATCCTCAACCATGGCTGCTGCTAAGTTTGATGCAGAGAAGTTTTCAGGAAAAAACGACTATGGCCTGTGGAAGATTAAGATGAAAGCCCTCTTAACTCAACAAGGGCTAGCTGCAGCTCTTACGGGCGAGAAAGCCCTACCAGAAAAGATTGATCCAGCGCAGAAACAAGAAATCCTTGACAAAACACACAACACATTGATATTGTACTTGTCTGATAGGTTCTCAGGGAAGTTTCCAAGGACACGACTGTAGAAGGAATCTGGAAGAAACTGGACAGTTTGTACATGTCCAAATCTCTAGCAAACAGGTTGTACACCAAGAAAAGGCTCTACTCCTTCAAGTTTATAGAAGATAAGAACATTGAGGACCAGCTGGATAAGTTTACCAAACACATTGATGATCTTGAAAGCCTGGAAGTCAAAATAGAAGATGAAGATAAAGCTATTCTCCTACTCAATGCCCTGCCTAAATCCTATGATCATCTGAGGGATACACTCCTCTATGGAAAGAAGACAGGGATCACTCTTGAAGAGGTCCAAATTACACTCAGATCTAAAGAGTTGCAGAAAGAAAATGAGTTAAAAATGGGAAATGTTGGGGATAGCCTGAATATCAAACGTGGGAATTCTTCAAAAGGCAAGAAGCAACAACAAGATTCATTCAAGAAGGAATTCAAAAATAGGTCTAAGAATAATGAAGGCAAGGAAACAAGAAAGTGCCATCATTGCAAAAGGCCAGGCCACTTAAAGAATAATTGTTTTGACTAGAAAAGGAAACAGGCTGCTAAGAAACAAAATCAAGACACTTTGGATCTTGTTACAACTGGAGATGAGGCTCAGGTCTTGAATGTATCAGAAGAAAAGACAGAGAATCAGTGGATCTTGGACAGTGGTTGCAGTTTTCACATGTGTCCAAAGCTGGAATGGTTCAGTCAGTTTAAGGAGCAGGAATGTGGTTCAGTGATGTTAGGAAACAATCAAGTGTGTCAAGTTAAAGGCATGGGAGATATCCACATCAAGGTTCATGATGGATCTGTAAAATTTCTAACACAAGTGAGGTACATTCCTGACTTAAAAAGAAACTTGATTAGTCTTGGTACTCTAGAGAATAGAGGCTATAATTTTCAGTCACAAAATAGCTTTCTGCATGTTATGAAGAATAATAAGGTTGTTATGAGGGGAATTAGGAAGTTCAGCTTGTACTACCTTGATGGAAATGTTATTTTAGGGTCAGTAGACTCCACTGTAGATGTAGAATCACTAAAGTGGCATACAAGACTGGGTCATGTTAGTCAAGCAGGTTTGAATGAACTCCTTAAACAGGATTTACTACAACACTAGGACAAATTTAACATTGATACATGTGAAACTTTATTTTGGGTAAAAGTAAGAAACTGCCTTATCCAACTGGAAAACACACCTCAACTGCACCCTTGGAATATGCCCACTCAGATTTGTGGGGTCCCTCTAGAGTTACTTCTCTAGGTGGAGGGAGATATTTTCTAAGCATTGTGGATGATTACTCCAGGAAATTATGGTTGTATGTTCTGAAAGCAAAGTCAGAAGCATTTGACAAGTTCCAAGAGTGGCACAAGGAAGTTGGAACTGAGACAGGAAAATTATTGAAGTACCTCAGAACTGATAATGGCCTGGAGTTTGTGTCTGATGAGTTCAACAAATATTGCATGAAGAAGGGAATTAAAAGGTACAAAATTGTGCCAGGAAATCCCCAACAAAATGGGGTATCTTAAAGGATGAACAGGACTATCCTTGAAAGAGTGAGATGCATGTTACTGGACTCTGGTTTGTCCAAGAAGTTTTAGGCAGAAGCTGCATCCACAGCAGCTTACTTGATAAATAAATGTCCTAGTTCTGCAATTGGTTTTGATACTCCTGAAGAGAAATGGTCAGGAAGAAAACCAGGTTATTCTCATTTAAGATCCTTTGGATGTAAGGGTTTTGCTCACACAAAACAAGATAAGCTTGAGGCAAGAGCTCTTAAGCGTGTTATGCTTGGATATCCTAAAGGAACCAAAGGGTACAGACCATGGTGCATTGAACCAGCTTTGAACAAGATACTTGTTTGTAGAGATGTTGTTTTCTGTGAGGAAGAAAGGCCATTCAAGCAACAGAAAAACTCTGGAATTGCCATTACAGAACAAATCACCCCTTCTCCACTTAAGGTGGAGAAAACTCCTGATTCTGATAATGATGTTACCACTGATGAAGGTGAGCACATAGATGGAGGAGAACACTCTGAGGAAGATGATCCAGGAAGCTATCAATATATCAGAGATAGAACCAAGAGGGTTGTAAAACCCTCAACAAGGTATGGTGATGATTTTCTGATAGCCTATGCATTTGTTACTGCTGAAGAAGTGGATAACAATGAACCTAGAAATTATGCTGAGGCCATATCCAGTAAAGAAATTGATCAGTGGTTGATAGCAATGCAAGAAGAATTAGAGTCCTTGGAGAAGAACAGAACATGGGAATTAGTGAGGAAACCTACACACCAAAAGCTTGTGAGCTGCAAGTGGATATACAAGAAGAAGGTTGAAGTTTCTGAAACTGAAAGGGTGAGATTCAAAGCTAGGCTTGTAGCTAGAGGATTTACTCAAAGGGAAGGGGTTGATTATAATGAAATCTTTTCCCCTGTGGTCAAGCACTGTTCAATTAGGATTCTATTGGCTCTTGTGACTCAATTTGACTTGAT
>JAUEKW010093109.1:0-12533 GCA_032274785.1 Ajuga reptans
AATTAGAATATTTAAAAATTTAAACTTTCAAAATAATTCTACTTTTAGTAACTATAATATTTTGGCGGGAAAAATTACTCTTACTAAAAGTGGTGTACTTATGTTATTATATATATATAGAATATAGATATTTGTTCTAAAATTACATATTAAATTTAGTAATATTATTATGAGATCTCATAATTGTATTACTTCATTAAGCATGTGGGTGTTAAACTATATTATTATGACGTATTTAAATAAAAAACAATCGGCTTATTACTTTTATAGTTAACATAATTTTTCTTTTCACCATAAAAATAAAGAAAAAAAAATTAACTAATTCAAAAATTACTTTAACTGATATTTCTAGGTTTTTTTTACTGTAAATTGTAAACCTAACAAATTTATAAAAAAAAATTAATCAAATTTATTTAACACTAAATGATTCGAAAAAAAATTCCAAATTTATTAAAATACAAAAAATACAAAACTAAAATAAAAAACTTTAATCTTCTAAAAAAATATCCTTCCAAAAAAATATTATTTTGACCATATATATGCATAATGGATGCCAAATCGAAGATCTTGAAAAGAACATTAATTCAGTATATTTTTTATAAAAAACGAAGTTGAAACGAACACGTTATAAGACTTGTAAATATTGGGGTGAAAAATAAAAATAAAAAGGAAAAGGAAAAATCTTATTGGTTGTCTTTTCACCAACCCCTTATTTTTAGCAAGCAATTCTCATTTAGTCGAAAATATGTACTCCTAATTATAATTTAAAGAAAACTCAAAACAACTACAAAAATACACATTACATCATCAGTTGACTCTTGTCAACGATCTTCCTTTTAAAAATAATGTAGATGTAGATGTAGATAGCTTGGATTCAATCCGTAGCAGGGATTTGGCTCGTATCTAATATGTATTGCTTTGAAATGTAGTCTTAAATTAAAAATAATTGACTTAAGAGTCTATCTAAATTCATGATCGGTCATAATTTTTATTTCCCTATGATAGCAATAGGCATGGGTTCAGGGACGGAACTAGGGTGGGAGCGGTCGCCCTCTCCCTTAATTTATAGATTTTTATAAAAAGTATACATATATATTGTGTAATAATTAAAGAAAATTGAATTTCGTCTTCCAAAATATTTTAACATCTCGTCTCCCTCTTCCAATTTGTAATCTGGCATCCCAAAAAATTTCTGGTTCCACCCTTGCCTGAGTTATGCTGGAGTTGGACCTACAAGAAATGTGTATTGGCTGGGGTACAAATCTATTTGCCATGTGAGTTTGAATTTGATCAGATGGATTTAGGGTGGAAAAAAAATACCGAAATACCGCACTTATCGTACCGAAACAACTGAAATTTTCAGTATACCGAATTTTCGGTACGGTATGGTACCGTACCAAAACTTTTCGGTACAGTAACGGTATGAAATTCTAAAATTTTAGTATTTCGATATATACATGTTTACCGAAAAAAAATTAGTATTTCGGTAGTTCGGTATGCATTGGTATTTTTGGTATACTAAATTGCTAACAGTATACCGAAAAATTTCTAGTATTTTGGTAGTTTGGTAGTTCGGTATTTCGGTATACCAAAAAATTTTGGTATACCGAAAATTTTCTAACGGTACATCGGCATTTTGGTAGTTCGGTATTTCGGTATACCAAATTTCTAACGGTATACCGCAAAAATTTGGTATACCAAAATTTTAGTACGGTATCGGTATCTATCGATACTATACCGAATCTTCAGTATTTTTGGTACGGTAACAGTATGAATTTTCGGCATACCTAATGTTTCGGTACGGTAACAGTATGAGTGATATACTGTACCGAACCACCCTAGATGGGTTCCATAAAGGTAGTCATCCATTAGTAATTAATTAATATATAGGGGAAATTAGGTTTTTTTTTTGTCTGTTATGTTGTACATATTTCAATTTATATCTTTTTCGTTTTATGTTTTTAAAATTTTACCCTTATGTTAACAAATTTAACAAATTGGTTTGATGGTCGTTTGCAGCAGGTAACCCTTACGGTAATTGCTGATGTGGCAGCACTTTTTTTTTTCTTTTTTCTTTCGTTGGCTGATGTGGCTAAATAATTTCAATTTTTTTTTTAAAATAAGAATAAAAATATCAAAAAATTAAAAAAAAAATCGAGAATAACATATAAGAAAATCTAGAAGATAAACTAAAAATAATAAATTTAATTACATTTATATTTTAAGAAAACTAGTAAAAAGGAGAATAAAAATTCAAAAATAACATAGACAATTTGTTTCCCCATAAAATAAGAAAAATAAGAGGTTTGATTTTAGATTTCAAAAAAAAAAATTGTAGAAAATTAGTAAAAATTGAAAACATTATTTAAAAAAAATAAATTTTTAGGAATAACCAAAATAATGAGAATTCAGAATATACTAACTTTAATTAAAATGTAATTTCAGGTTTTTTTTTAAAAAAAGCGAAAATCTAGAAAATTAGGAAAAAATTAAGAGAATTCCAAAATAAGATAATTCAAAAACTAAATTTCCGAAACTAAAAATAATAATACGAATTTAAAAAAATTAATGAACAAAAGTTCCAGAAAAAAGAATTGTTTTCATAAAATTAAAAAAAAAAAAAATCTATTTTCTGAAATTTTTATTTTTGGAATTTTTTATTTTCTCTGAGAATTTTCCGCCTTTATTTTTCTGTAATAATTTTATTTTCTCTTAGTTTTTTTTTTTTTCTAGATGTTTTAATATTTCCAAAACTTTTATGTGTTGTTTTAGAATTTTCTTATTTTTCTGAAAATATTTCTATTCTTTAGTTTTCTGTAATTTTTTTATTTTCCAAAATATTGACTTATATCGATCAAAGAGAACTGCTCTCGCTCTCTGACATCTACATCCGGATATACTCCAATGGACTGTCCTAATTGTATTCGGGTCCACTCTAGTGGGCCCACTCCATGGGTGGGCTATTTATTAATTAATATGAAGCCATACTTTGAGAGAGATAGTTATATTCCGTATTCTCACGTTAAGAGAGAGAGAGAGAGAGAGAGGGAGGAAAAGTGATTGATCCGTTTCAATAAGGGAGAACGTGTATTCCCCTTATCTCTCTCTTCTTCTATAATTATTTTTGTTCTCTCACGTCTACATCCTGATATACTCCAATGGGTTCTCCCAATTGTATCTAGATACACTCTAGCGGGCACATCCCCTGGGCGGCCCATTAATTAATAATTAATATATTATTTAATAATTATCAATTATGTCAACCAACATCTCCCACTCGCACATGCGGGTAAGACCCATGGCTTAACTATACACCATACGCTGTAAGTTAATATTAGCAAATGGATCGTGCAATCCGTGAGTATGTTAGCTCTATATGCTAAAACTGGTTAAGGTTATATAGCAGCTCAATCGGCTTACCAAAAGACGTTTGTTAGTTGTCACGTACCCCAAATAACTTTCTATCTACACAAGTTGATATATCTCTTATCCCTCAGGAGAGTATATATGACTACTAAATTTCTCCTTGTATGATTGTATCCATATCACGTCCCCGACATGATTGACCGGTCTAAGGATACGAGAAAATGTGCAAATAGAAGATAATCTTCCCTTTTACTAGCACATTTAGACTGTTCCTTAGCTGCTTTCCTAGATATATACCGCATGATCGTATTTTTCATGGTTATTGGTATAATGCTAAAGTAGAAACACTAAGAAAAATGCTCAAGATCAAGCAAAAAGTCTTGAGGGTATACTCGAGGCACCGAAACCTCTATGTCTCACACACAATGAGAAAGCATGGATTCATTTCGCATAACCTTGAATGATCACATACGCACACTTGTTATGAAATATGTGTTACAATATTCTTCTCTTCTCATAAGAGCATATATGGTCATCTTACAATATCATACAAACCATAGTCCAAGTGTACCTGACACTTGACTCGAGTTTTGAAGCAGAAAGCTCTCACAAACCCTTGACTTAGCTCCGTACAAGTTTTAAATAGATCATTGGAAATTCTATTTCGATTACCTAGTAATCTCATCCCTACACATGCCTGGATGTTAGAGGTGATTGCTTGTGTGAGTAAGTCAATCTTAACTTATTGACATCCCTCTAGTGAAACAATTATAACAAGTTCCATGTACATAAGAAACATTGCATTAATGATCAATAACATTAACTAAAGAGGCTCAAGTTCAAGATAAATACATCATCATCAAATCCTACGCACCCTAACGCCCTAACATGCTTCACAAAAACATCCTTCGGAATGGGTTTAATAAAGGGAGCATCTACCATTTGATGAGTAGTAATGTATTCCAATGTGATTTCCTTCTTTTCTATGAAATCTCTTACAAAGTTGTACTTTGTATCTATATGTTTGGCTTTTTCATGAAACCTGGGATCTCTCGAGTAGGCGATAGCAGCCTAGTCTTCGCAATGTATCACCACAACCATAGCTGGAATGCGCATTACTTCCAAATGTTCAGGAATCTCTTTTGCCAAATAGCCTCTTGTACAACAGATGCACATGCCACAAAGTCAGCTTCCATTGTGAACAATGGTATGTAGGTTTGTTTCTTGCTACACCATGAAATGGCACTATTGATTACCAAGAAAGCATAACATGAAGTGGATTACGTTCGTCTAAGTGACCACCCCAATCAGCATCAGTGTATCCTTTCAGACACAAGTTATCTCATTGACAACAAATGTAATAATCTGCAATACCCTTCAGATATCTTAGAATTCTTTTCACGGTCATCCAGTAATACCTCTCGACTAGACCTACGGCATATGATATATCGGAATGTGTACACGTCATTGCATACATCAAACTCCCTACTGCATTAGCGTATGATACTTGTGACATCTAATCCTTTTCTCGTTGAGTCTTAAGACACATATCACTGCTTAGTGATTCCGTTTTGACCAAAGGAGTGTCCAAGGGTTTGCATTTTTCCATGTTAAACCATTTTAAGAGTTTGCCTCCCAAGCATCCTGCTTGAATGATTTCTATGGATTTTCACACCAAGTATGTATTCCGCCTCACCTTTGTCTCTCATTTCAAACTTTGAAGATAACCATTTCTTAATGGTATCCAAATACTCAGTGTCGTTTCCAACCAATAGTATGCCATCCACATATAGAGATAGAATTACACACTTCTCATTAGACTGCTTCATATCGACACAATGCTCTTCATCTATCATGAATAAATTATTTGAAATAATTGTAGTATAAAATCTCAAATACCATCTTAAAGATTGCTTCAGTCCGTAAATCGACCTTTTCAATTTACAAACATTTTTTCTCTTGGCCTGAAAGAACGAAACATATTGATTGTAGCATGTAGATTTTTTTCTTCTAATTCGCTATCGAGCAAAGCAGTTTTAACGTCCATTTGATGTAACTCTAAATTCTTATTTTCTACTATTGCTAGAAGCGGGCGAATCAAGGCAAATATCACTATGGCATAAAAGGTTTCTTCATAATCAATACCCTCTTGTCGGGTATAACCTTTTGCCACCAAGCTAGTCTTATGCCTTTCTATAGACCTGTCGCCATTTCTCTTAATTTTTAGAACTCATTTGTTCCCAATAGCCTTCCTTCCATCAGGAAGATCCACAAGTTCCTAGACCCTATTTAATCTCATCGACTCTAGCTCTTCTTCTATTACAACTCTCCATTAGTCTTTAACTGGACAAGTTAAAGTTTCTTCAACAGACTTAGGTTCTTCCTCGTCCACTAATATTGTGAAGCATGCAAAAAGCAGAGTTCCCAACTCTTTCTTGTTTCTTGAATACATGACAAGTGCATGTCCATCTACGTCTAAATAGCATTTGGGTACATGTTTCCTAGTAGTTTTTTGAAGTTGTGAGTCATCAGAAATTGAATCACTCCTATTCAGATCCACATCCCTAGTTAAATCGCTCCCACTTGGATCGGAGAGGATATGACCAACTTGAATATGTTCAGTGTGATCTCTGGGAAAATCATCAACTTCGAACAAAGGTTCAGCATTCCTAATACTACATTTACGAGAAAAATCATTCTCTAAGAAAGTGGCATTTCTTGACTAAATTTCAGTCGTAGCAGCATCTTTATGATCTCCAAAGAACATGTAACCTTTTGACTACTCACATTATCTTATGAAGATACATTTATTATCTCTACATCCGAGGTTACCATACTTACTTTGATGGTCATGTACATAAGCCGCTGGACCTCAATGCCCTAAGGTTACTTAGGTCTAGTTTCCTACCATTCCAAAGTTCATAAGGAGTTGAACTAACTAATTTTGACGGTACTCAATTTAGCACATCATTCAACAACGCATCCCCCCAAAAGTAGATTGGTAAAATTGGTTGTGCTAACATGGATCTTACCATCTCCAACAATGTTCTATTCATTTTCTCAGCTACACCTTTTTGTTGTGGTGTATAAGTCGTAGTTAGTTTCGAATTATGCCTTTTTCACTACATAGTTCCTTGAACTATTCAGATAAATACTCACGTCCTTGGTATGTTCTTAGTGCCTTAACTGTCCTCTCCTTTTCATTTCCTACTTCATGTAAGTAGTGTCTAAAGCAATCCAATGCCTCGAACTTATGAGAAATCAAATAGAGGTGACCAAAGCGCGAGTAATAATCAATAAATGTAATGAAATAACAAGCTCCATGTCTTGCCCTTATGCTCATAGGATCTCACATATCAGAATAAATTAATTGCAATGGATATTGAGCTCTAGGAGCTTTGCGAAATGGTTTCTAGTCATTTTACCAGCGATACAATGTTTACAATTAGACAAAGAGAGCTAAGAATAACAGAAACAAAGATGAGATTTTTTCTAATCTCTGGAGCATAGAAAACATCTTGTAGGATAAAAGTTCGCCCACTGACTAACTCGAGCTTGCAAGTTCCAATACCCTTGACTTTAACTCGAGCATTATTTCTTAGATAAATCCATCTTGTCTCTACTGACCCGACGGAAATCCACAAATGCTCCACAATCTCTAGTCACATGGTCCGTGGCCCCTGAGTCTACAATCCACAAAGGATAAAATTTAGTGAGTAAAATGGCACTAAAGATATATACAATGACTACATAAGTGTTAGAAAGATCAACTTTATCACGCCTGGGCTCAGGGCACTCACGTGCAAAAAGACCAACTTTGTCACTGTCAAAGCACTCCATCTTGCTTTTACCTTTCTTCTTCTTGTTCGCATTCCTCTCTCTTATTTTTCTTAGCATTGGTTTGAGAAATTTCTCCATCATTTCCTCCCATTCGCCTGGTATTCTTCCCCGTGTTGCCCTTCTTCCAACTTCTCTTATGCTTAAAGCACGTAGCATTTTTGGAACTAGATTCGGCAACCAATGCACTTGAAGTGGACCTTGCAACTCCAAGCGTTGTCATAAAGCTCAACATGGCGAGCAACATCTTCAAAGTTTTTTATGCTCTCGTTATGGGTCAAATTGATCTTTAAGTGCTCCCATTTATCGGGAAATGACGGGATCAGTGCTTGGATTTGTTGCTCATCGGAGAGAACATGACCAGCTTCCATTAGCTCTCTGATCATGATAGACACGCATGTATTGTCTTATTGTGTGATCAGCCTTATTCTTGTAAGTATCAAACTTAATGGTCAGCTGCCTTAGACGAGTGATTGAGGTCTTATCGTAGTTCTCTTGCAGATATTCTCAGATATCATGAGCAGATGGGTGTTGCACACACTCGGGAATTATGTCATTAATGACTGAGCTTACAAAAATTCCACGAGCAGTGGGGATTTTATTTTCCACGCCGCGTAGGCCTCTTGGTGTCTCCTCCCCTTGAGAACCAGTTCCAGCACAAAGGTCTGCCATAGAGTGGTTGATTGCATCCAACACGTCTTGTTCTTCAAGGACATACTAAATTTTATAATGTTCACGTCATAGTTATCACCATTCAGTTTTTCCCCTTTGTTCAAATCAGGAATGATTGATTTTGATGCTATAGTCTAGTTATTTAAACTTGATCATCAGTTAATGAAACAATTATATACACAATGTTTTATGTTAATCCAACTGACATTCACCATAATCCAACACAGAATTGGCTTCGAAAAATATCTTAGAGCTATTAATCATCAGCCAAACTTAGTATTTTTCTTATAATGGATTCAGTTAAAAACATAAATCTTTTTTAGTTTTGGATAAAAAAAAAATAAGGGGATCCAAAATGGCCACTAAATCATGCAATATATAACAATTAAAGAATGAATAATGGAACATCATAAAACCATCCAACCAAAACATACTGGTATCATCATAGGTTTTTCAGAACACAAATAAACTATTATATGATCCAAGATGAAAAGACTGAAAACAATAGGTCTATCACTCTAAGACTCAACACATAAAATTAATGGGTCCAACTCATCTTAAGATCTTGACGGCTCCTTCTAGAGATTTTCTCAAATCTCTTTATCTCAGAAAGAGATGCAGTTGTGGGTCAACATCGAACTTAACTTGAACAAAAAGATCAACCACAAGATTTCTTATGCGTTGTTTGTTCCTGGATAGTTTAGCCATAAGTGTGAAGCTATCTGAATTCAATGTAGGACTTAGTCCTAGCAATGCAGACCTCCCTATGTTAGTCTTCTGGTCATTGAGCATTTCTTTGACTATATTAGGACCATCAATAACTATTTAACATTCCCATCTACCTATCTTGTTATTCTCTTCAAGCCTTCCTAAGGCTTTCATCCAACCCTCTATATTGTCTTCAGGTAGTGGAGACCACCAATCAGTCACCGACGTTAATTCCGACTTGGATACATGAAGCCTTTTTCAAGCCAACATGAGACACATACGTGACCACATCTTTAGCATTGGTAAGTAGTGTTCAGAAAGTGTGTGTTTAGGTTTCATTTCATAGTATTTGAACTCGTACAAACTTCTAAGAGCCCCATCTACCTTACGAGCAGTTAAATACACATGAACACTCAAATATGAGTTGTAACTGCTCGTGAGGTAGATGGGGCTCTTAGAAGGTTGTACGAGTTCAAATACTATGAAATAAAACCTGAACACACACTTCCTGAACACTATTTAGCTATGTTAAATATGTGCTCACATCTATGTCTCATGTTGGCTTGGAAGAAGCTTTGCGTATGCGAGTCGAAATTGAAGTCGGAGACTTATTAGTTGACTCCACTACTAGAAGACTATAGAAAGGGTTGGATAAAAGCCTCGGGAAGGTTTGAAGAGCATAACAAGATAGCTAGATGGGAATGTACAATAGTTATTGCTAGTCCTAATATAGTCAAAGAAATTATCAATGACTAGAAGACTAACATAGGGAGGTCTGCATTGCTAGGAATGAGTCCTAGATTGAACTCAGATAGCTTCACACTTAAGGTTAAATTTTCCGGGAACAGGCAACGCATAAGAAATTATATGGTTGATCCCTTTGCTCAAGTTAATGTTGGCTCACAATTGCATCTATTTCGTGAGATAAAGAGATTTGGAAGAATTTCTAGAAGGAGCCGTCAAGATCTTAAGCTAAGTTGGAACAAACTAAATTTTTTTTTTACCGACGTACAAAGAAAATATTTTGTTGCTTTCAATATTTTCATCGTGGATCATATAGCATTTTTGTGCTATTAACATCGTATGATGATACCAGTATGTTTAGGTTGGATGGTTTTATGATGTTTCATTATTCATGCTCTATTTGTTGTATGTTGCATGATTTAATGGAAGTTGTGAATCCCCTTATACTATTGTTTATCCGAAACTTAAAAAGTTTTATGTTTTTTAATTGAATCCATTGTAAGGAAAATACTAAGTTTAGCTGATGATTAATAGCTCTAAGATATTTTTTGAAGTTGATTCTATGTTGGATTATGGTGGATATCAGTTGGATGCACATGAAACTTTCTATTTATAATCATTGCATTAACTGATGATCAATTTTGAATAACTAGACCATGGCATCAAAATAAATCATTGCTGATTTGAACAAAGGGTAAAACTGAATGGTGAGAACTATGACACGTGGCGTCATAGAATTTAGTATGTCCTTGAAGAACAAGATGCTTTGGACGCAATCAACCATGTCATGGCGGACCTTGGTGCTGGAACTGGTCCTCAAAAAAGGAAAGACCAAGAGTCTTATGCGGCGTGGAAACGGAACTCCATTGCTCGAGAGATTTTGGTGAGCTCAGTCAGTGATGACATGATTCCCGAGTGTGAGCAACAATCAACTACTAATGATATCTGGGAATATCTGTGTGAAAAGTACGGTGGGACCTCAATCACTCTTCTGAGAAGTTGACCATTAAGTTTAACACTTACAAGAAGTAGGCTGATCACACTATAAGACAAAATATACGTGTGATGTCTAACATGATTAGAGAGCTAATGTCAGCCGATCATGTTCTCTCTAATGAGCAACAAATTCAAGCACTGATCCGGTGACTTCCCGACAAATAGGAGCACTAGAAGATCAATTTGACCTATAACGAGGGGATCAAACTGTTTGAGGATGTTGCTCTCCATGTTGAGCTTGAGGACGAGCAGCTTGGAGCTGAAAGTCCACTTTGAGTGCATTGATTGCCGGATCCAGTTCTAAAAAGGCTTCGAGCTTTAAGCATAAGAGAAACTAGATGAAGGGCAACAAAGGGAAGAATACTGGAGGAAATAGAGGAAATGACGGTGAAAGTTCTCAAACCAATGCTAAGAAAAATAAGAGAAAGAGGAATGCGAACAAGAAGAAGAAAGATAAAGACAAGATGGTGTGCTTTAATTGTGAAAAGTTGGTCACTTTGTGCGTGAGTGCCCTGAGCCCAGGCGGAACAATGTTGATATTTCTAACTCTTCTGTAAGCATTGTATATGTCTCTAGTGTCGTTTTACTCACTGAATCTTATCCTTATGGATTGTAGACTCAGGGGCCACAGACCAGTGACTAGAGATCGCAGAGCTTTTGTGGACTTCCGTCGAGTTCCAGCGAGTACAAGATAGATTTATGTGGGAAATAGTGCTCAAGTTGAAGTCGAGGGTATCAGGACTTGCAAGCACTAGTTGACCAGTGGGCGGACTTTCACCCTACATGATATCCTCTATGCTCTGGAGATTAGAAGAAATCTCATCTATGTTTCTATTCTTCTTAGCTTAAATTATGGGTTGTTTGAAATAGATAAGGTTGTTAATAATTTTATGGTTTTAGATGTGACCGAACTACTTTTAGTTATTATGACAATGGTTCATGTTATAATGTTAGTTTTCTAGTGACCCTGTTGTGGATAATAATGTTTGGCATGCTAGATTAGGTCACATTAGGTAAGACAGGATGAATATGCTAGTTAAAGAAGGACTATCGGGTCCACTTTCCGAAGTCTCTTTGACTACTTGTGAACCTTGTCTTGCCGGTAAATGACTAGAAAACCATTTGGTAAAGCAACTAAAGCTCAGTGTCCATTGCAATTAATTCATACTAATATTTGTGGTCCTATGTGCATAAGGGCGAGACATGAATCTTATCATTTCATTGCTTTTATTGATGATTACTATCTCTCTGTCATCTTTATTTGATTTCTTATACGTCTGAGGCATTGGATTGCTTTAGACACTACTTGCATGAAGTAGAAAAAAAAAAGGACAGTTAAGGCCCTAAGGACGGATCAAGGACTTGAGTACTTGTCTAAAAAGAGTTCAAGGAACTGTGTAGTGAAAAAAGGTATAATCCGACAACTAACTACGACCACAACAAAATAGTGTAGCTGAGAGAAGGAATAGAACGTTGTTGAAAATGCTAAGATCCATGTTAGCGTAAGCGAGTTTACCTATCTCCTTTTGGGGGGATGCGTTGTTGATTGCTACATATGTGCTAAGTCGATGTCCCTCAAAATCAGTTAGCTCAACTCTATATGAACTTTCGAATGGTAGGAAACTAGACCTGAGTAACCTTAGGGCATGGGGGTCAACGACTTATGTACATGACCATCAAAGGTAGTATGGTAAGCTCGAACCTAGAGGCAAAGAAATGTATCTTCATAAGATACAGTGCCAAATAATGATCAAATTCTCATCTAATCATGCAAATAAACTAATTTACAATTTTCAATTGTAAAATCCCCACGGCATAAATAATTAATTCGTAACTTTCAATTCCATGAGAAATTAGAATTAGAAAAAATATAATTGAGTTCCATTAATATCATTCAAAATAAAGCCAAATTCCATTATTACCAAAATTATACATAATAAAAGTCAAGTACACGTATAAATGCGTTCTCAATTTTCCTACAACTATAGTTGGATGATATAGGAGAAACATGTATTCGTGTAATTTCACATGTTTACTTGACAAGAATATTTAAGTCATCAAGTGTATAAGAATTTGTGACACAACAAATACTTGTCATGATGCACGATAATAAACGCATATTATATAAGATAGGATAGTTCATATTACCTTGTAGGAGGGACACCATTCTTTCAAAACTTTGCATATAATGTTCAATTGTTTCAGGAACA
>JAUEKW010093220.1:0-10205 GCA_032274785.1 Ajuga reptans
CATTGACTAAGTTGACCAAAGATAAAAAGTTGTACATCCATCAAACATGACTCTTTTTATGGGACAGAGGGAGTACTTAAGATTAATCCGTCACTATTCAGATATCAATTTCAGAAAGAAAAAAAATCAGAAACTTTTTACGATAGGTATTATAAAAGCTCTCAAGGTCCAAATAAAAGAATATGACAGCATTACCAGGATGGGATAGTCGACTTAAGCAAAAAAGGTTGCAAGTAATTCAATTTCATCTCCTTTGACCAATGTTACCCTTTTCAAGAAAACTTGTAATCTCGTACCATTCACCCATCTTATCATAGTAATACAATTTCATGTCAAAACCTACGTTATCACGTCATATGGAAATTGTCGACATATCATGGCATTCGGAAGCATTACCAGGATGGGATAGTCGAGTTGAGCAAAAAAGGTTGCTAGTAATTCAATTTCATCTCCTTTGATCAATGCTACCCTTTTCAAGAAAACTTGTAATCTTGTACCGTTCACCCGTCTTTATCATAGTAATACAATTTCATGTCAAAACTTATGTTATCGCGTCATATGGACATTGTCGACATGTCGTGGCATTCGGCGCCCAGCACATAAATAAGGAGACAAGGGGGAAGAGGGGTTTTGGAGGCATTTAAAAGACATGCAAGTATAGACTTACCAACTGCCTTCGGCAGACGTGTTACTGTCCATTATTTCCTTCTCAAATTCTTCTAGTATAGCACGTTGTCTTTCAGTTACAGTTCTGAAGAAGACAGAATAATATAAATCAATCTAAACAGATAGTATACATTTCTTTTTGAAGCACTATGGCACATAATCGGAGGAATTGCCTAAAACCAGAATTTTGATACAATTGTAGCATCTCTGAAACATTTAAAAAAAAAAAATCAAACCTTGGAATAGAAATAATAGCTGTGCTCGCAAGAGTTTCATTGATTATTCTTTTGTAAAGATATACAAAATATTCCAAGTATTCCACACATAAAGATACATCTTTTTCAAATCTTACCAACTCCACTTAATTAGGAGATTCTTCACTACCCTAATTCACACTCAACATTAGATTCCATGATTAGGGAACCAGAGATTACAATAACACTGGGTCCATTGTATACCTGGGATTACAATAATTCTTTTCTTTTTTTTTTATAAGAAACGAGGTTTTATTGATAATCAGAAAGAAGATTACAATGGGAAGAGGTTTCCCACCTGCAATTTACATGCTTTCTCTCATCTCTACAAAACTATGTTAAGGTCTCTCTGAATATCTGAGAAGAAAAAACCCCTAAATTTTTTGTGACTTGTTATCCAACAAGCGGCCCTGTATTTTATTTTCTCCCACACTTCTTCTACTGGTTCCAATAATTCTCAATACCATGCAGAAGTTACTCCTTATATTCACCTATGATAAAGTCAAACTTCCTACATCAAAATATTTCTCTTAACGCACAAGATGATTGCCAATACTAGTAGTTGACTTCTTGTAACTATGGAGTCTACAGTCTCCTTTGTTTGAATCTTGAAACCTTATCTTCAACAACAATAGTTCATATATTCAAATAGTCATTAATTTAAAATCAGCCTCAGCATATAATCTGGCACTAACTTAACTTTTGAATCCTCCGAATATCCACATTCAGCATCATTGCAGACCTCAAGTGTCAAACCTCTTTTTCCCTCTTTTTTTAACAAAAACCCCATCTCATGTGTTCGATTGAGATAGTTCCATATTCCATACACTGCTTGAAAATGGACTTCCTAAGGATCATGCACAAACTGACTAAAAACCCCATCAACAAATGCAATATGAGCCTTTTGCCTGGGAGAGGCAAATTAATCGACCAAGTCCTCTGTCATAAGTTTCTCAATCAACTATATCATCGTCTTTGTTTTCTCCAATCTTATTATTGTATACAATTTTGTTCACGTATACAAGCTAACCTCCCAAGTCAAGCACATGATTCTATTGTTAAACAAGAGTTAATTGCTCTTATGCAATCCACCTAAATGCCTAAGGAATAAATCTGCCAAATTTTTGTTTCTTTTTTATCATGCAATTACAAAAATATCATCCACATAAACAGACAAGGAAGTAAGTCAACGTGTACCCAAGTGTTAGGTTAGAAAAGTGTAACCATTGTGACTTGGCTTATATCCATGCAAATATAACCATGTAGAGGAGATTGTTCCAACATATACAAGGCTTTCTACAACTTACCAACTCTTTTTCTTTTGAGAGTCTTGTCTATTCCAAGAAGAATTTCCATGTACATTTCTTCATCCTTAGCAATCTTAACATCAATACTTGCAAGTTCCAAATCAGATTTCTATTCATTTGTCAGCTGTAGATGTCTCTAAGCAATCCACCTGATACGTCTCACTTAATCATGAAGTCACACACCCTGCTTTATGCTTTATGCTTTATGCTCTACAGTGGGGACCAGTTTACAAGCCATTAAATTGTTACCACTTACTATCTCCTATATTTTGTTCTCCCATTGCCACCTCAATGGTAATGCTTTATCCACATTTCTCATTATTTAACGCCTTAGGGTTTAGGAATGGTTTCAGTCTGGTGAGAAAAGTGAACCAGTAGATTAAAGCCTCTCATAGGTTAAGACGTGCACAAGTCAATATAGAAGGCATTTACTACATCTGCTCGTGGGTTTTTTTCCCCTAAGGACAAAAGGCGAAGATCACTATTATCAACAGAGTAAAAGAATTATAAGGGGAGAAATTAATAATTTCGAAGAGTCCATTCTAACTCTTGGGGATTGCAAAAGACTAGTGGGAAATACTTTCTTCATCAAGTGTACACGACGTAGTCTATAAGAATCATGAGATCGTTCATAGAAGAAATACTACTTGGAAAATAAACGTTGGAGGCAGTTAAGGGTTGTTTCATTCACAAGATAAGTTGGTGAAGGACTTCAAAGGTAGTAACGTGGAAGGTATTAAGGTAAATTAAGTGGAAACCAGTTCAAGACCTTATCTTCCATAATAATATCTTCTCAGAAAAAGAACTCTCGTTTTCAGACTTATCTGACAGCTTGCCTTATAGTAAATTTCCAAAAGCATCTATTATATATCAGATTTTGAGAGGACATTAGAAAAATAGTCGCTAATAGGTTCCATGACTTTCGAATTAATTCTCTTTGAGCTAGTTTGATTATGTTATTCAAACATATACCAGAACATTAATGGAAGCTATAGAGAATTTGATCATTTTACACTTATCTTTTTTTCACTAGTCGAGTTTGATATTGAGCCCGGTTTTCGATTTTATAAAATGTTAAATTATGTTCAAACTTGTTCATTATCTCCATAAAACTAAGTAAACGATGGCCTGCAGTCAAGTATGAAGTAGGTTGAATTGATATTCAACCTTATGTGGGACGTATAAGTAAGGGAGGTTCATGTTTTTAACATCATAATCAAAACAGCAGCAAAAAAGACAGATCCTAATCATAAACTGACCATACAAGAATTTAAAGGAATGCAAAGAACCAAGAGAGAAACAAACTTACAGAGGAAGATTTATGCAGAATCGAACATACTGATCTCCATGGTCCACAAAAAAACCACTCTTTGGCAATCCTTTAGTAGATCATGCCCATTAGTAAATTTAAAGAGAGAAGAATAAGGCAGGCCAAATCAGGGCAGAGTTCATACCTTTGCCTCTTAGTGGAACTAGTTGCCCATGCTGGACACCCTTAGGTATCTGCAATGATCACAGCTATGAGAAAAAGATATGGGCAAAGTGTACAAAGCATTACTCGTTAGCAATGGTCAGAGGAATATAAGTAATACTCCCTCTATCCAAAAAAAACAAATCATGTTCTCCAAATTACAACTTTTTATTTTTGGTCAACTAAATGTGAGTACCTCCTCTTATAAACCTTCAATTCTCACTTATGACTCTCCATATATTTTGTTGGTTCAACGTATTCCATCACATTTGACTTGAGTTGGATTTGGTTCATAAGATCATCATAGAAACTTCAACTAATAACTTAGACTTTTGAAACATGACTTCTTTTGGGGACAATATAGCTGATAGCTCATGATGCCCAAGCTTTATACTTAAATAATTGTAACGTGTATCATAGAATTATTTGGTGTTCTACAATTTTATAAAGATTTGAGGACTACATAAACACTATTGACATGGAAAGCCGCCCAAATACAACCTGGGGGACAATATGTTCCTTGAGCAGCAATAGGCAGGAGATATGGAGTCGTGCATTGTGGAAGAGAACTGAAAAATAACTTGATGCAGCCAGCTTCTTTACCAACATTGATCAACATATGTAAAAGCAAAGGGATTCAGATCTTACTAGAGGGCCCCACCATCATGGCCAAGGAATTGCATACATATATATATGTGCATGTGTCTACAGATAGATGTACGGGGAGATGACGCCCATCTCCAAAGGAAGGAGCTAATCTTTTATCCCTTGTAGAAAAGAGTGGAAAAGTTCCACCACCATCCCACACCCCAACCCCCCCCACCCCCACCCCACAAGAAGAAAAGAATAAAATGACCCAACTAGTAATTCTTTTTAAATATGAGAAAAATAAGCCTACTCTACTAATTGGGTCATGATCATATATATATATTCTATATTTGCCCCATTGGATCCATGGGCCCACTCATCATACATCACTTTTGCAATGACTTTATTGCATGCCATTTTTGTGATCTTACAATGCTTACAGGAGGACTCTACGACAACCTATGTGACAATATTCTTCCCAAAATTAATACCATATATATTAATAAACAGAAACATCAACTGTATAATGATTAACAAGAAATTAAAGAGTGGTACCAGAAGCATATTTAATGAAATTCAAAAGAGGAGCGTTGGATAACCAATGTCTTTAAAGGCACAGAGCACAAAGCACTATATCAGAATGGAAAGATAAATATCATACTCGCAATTCCATCCTCCCAGATAGTGTAGGTACCTCAACGCTACCACCAAGAATTGCCTGTTGGAAGCAGCCAAATTAAGCAGAAGACTTGCAATTTATGCATCCTTTTCTCTCACAAATTAAATAATCAGCAAAATGAAAAAGAAAACTAATGCAAAGATAACTGTTTTTGAACACTAGAAAGGTCAGGAGAAAAAGGAAAAACATAAAACATCAAAGGCATTAGGAATTAGTAGTGGCACTCACTTGTGTAAAGCTGATATTAGAATCAACGTAAAGGTCAGCACCTTGCCTAGAAAATATAGGATCTTTAGCTACCTGGATAGAAATAGCAACAGAAAGTAAAAGCATTAAAACAATTAAAAACAATCACAAACACATATTTGGAGCATAGATAAGAAAGGGAAAAGAAGAAAGGGAAAATGTACAAATTGACCCTCAGACTTATACCACAGGTACAAATCAACCCCTAAACAACCTTTTTGCCCAATTAAGCACTTGAACTTTTAAAATGAGACAACTAAAGCCTTAAACTTTCAAATCTAACAAAAATCAGACCTTTGTCCGTTTTATTATAACAGCGTCTGATCTAGGTGATGTGGCATACAAAGATTATTCTAATTACTAGAGAAGGAGACAATTAGCGACAGAGACAGATCGAGACTGAGCCGGAGCCGTCTGGCAAGGAGCCCAACAAGGTAAAAGCTCCAGAGACATCCAAAGAAGAAGGAGAAGGAAAATAAGAAAAGGAAGCCTGAGGAAGCTCCTCGTCATCAGTTGTATCTGAATCTGTAGAAAATGAATCATCATCTGTAGCATGAATTGAAGGGGCAGGAGCTTTCAGCCACTGCAGTTGAGTCTTCACCTTTGGCTTTCACCCTTTCCTAAAAGAAGATCAAATCTCCTATAAATAGTAAAATGACTACCAGAAGCACAAATCTCATATATGTAATTACACAATTCGCGATGAAATGATATAGAGTGGAGGATGAAGACAAAATGCGAACAGATGGGCATGAGCCGTTAAAGTCCTGTGGAGGTTTTCTTGATTCTCCAATGGTGAGGACTATGTCAGGCTGATTAGGAGAGAAATGTGGCCATGCGAGTCCATGTCACCGAATCAGATAAGTTAAGTAACTGAAGGACAATCACATTTGTGTTGTATCGGAAGTTAAAGGGCTTATTTGTTCAAATTCAAAAGTCCAAGTTTTATTGGACAAAAAAGTAGTTTAAAGGTTTGATCTGAACCTTGGGAACAAGTTTGAGGGCAAATTTTGCCCTTTCCCTTTTACCAGCAATAAATTCAAATGGCAACATGACTACCAAGTGAAGTCTCCTAGCAAGATTACTTATTCGCCATGGGAGACATATCGAGTAACTTTACAAGAATAAAAGATCGCAGAACGGGAGTATCGCAACTTTTAACAATTATTTTTTTGTAAGAAATGAAAAGTTTCATTTAAACCAGGATAAGTACAAAAGGGAGATGGATCCCTGAACAAGCATACAATCTAAAGCACGACACTTAAATCTCCCGAAATATCCGATACTCAGAAGGATTTAATTTATTTATGATTTAAAAACCACCACTACTCTAAACTAAACTTTAACCCATATGTCCTCTAAATAATATTTACTATGTCGAAATATTATTTTTGTTCCTTTCACCATCAAGACCAGCATAATGCTTGGACAGCAACCCCCCTTAACCTTACCCTGTTCACTTATACAGCCACCCAGATTTGACAAAAACATATTGGAAACAGATTGTCGTATCACCACATGATAAACCCAATTCCTTTAGCACTTCGCTTCACAACTTTAAAGACATTCATGTACTAAACTACACCTGGTTATAAAGAGACAATTTTTGCCCTAATAAAACATCAGTCAGAACGAGTTCAGCACCTAAAGCTATAAGTAGGCAGCATTATAAGCATGTACAGCAACAAACATTCAATCCATCACTACGAATTACTACTCATAGGTTACAGCAAAGGCGAACGAGCAAAAATTAGTTAAATAGGGAATCACCAGTCCTCTACATTTCAATATAACTAAACCAACAAGTTTATATACATGCAGAAGCATATCAAAAGGTTCATATTACTATTATAACAAACAAAAAGACGATAGTTGTTTGTCTTGTACGATTTTGCTGAAGAGCACAGTAGCAAGTTAGTTTGTATCTTAACAATGTGCGGCAACATTCTTAAGAATCAAGGATTCAGCAGCTGTAAGCATCAATTTAAGCTATTATTTATTAGAATAAACAGGTGTCTGAAATTAAATTTGCAAAACATCTGACCCTTTTTTTTTCTCTTTTTGAGGGTAAAAACATCGACCTTTTTCATATATGAAAATAAGCTCAAAGCAAACCCCGTCTGGAAGAACATATCTTTTGTATATTCTTTTCTTAGGGCCACAGGGAATGGAATTGATAAATCATATTACGAAACCAAAATTTAACAAAAAATTGTGAAGCAAAAATAAAGCAGAGTTTCAATGAAAATATTCAAATATAAAGAGAGAGGAATAGTGTTGCCTTTATGTTTATAAAGAGGGTGCCAGATGTCCTTCCCCATCCACCAGAATTACCAGCGTTTGGTACTCGTATGTTATCACCAGAGTCCACACCTAAGCGATAGAAATGCAAAAAGTAATGTAGTTAATGCACACGTCATGGAAGATTTGTAAGAAAATTGATAGAACAAGAAGCATCGAAACTAAAAAAGAAAAAAGAAAAAAATGCAATCAAAAGATGCAACATTTCAACCAAGAGCTTGGAAATGTCCTTCCAAGCACCCAAAATGGATTATGAAACTACTGAAATTGGATATAGTTTAGCACATTGTAAGAATTATTGTAACAAATACCTACCTATACAATGATAGCAATGTTATGAGATTTCGGAGCTACATATCGGCAAAAGATAAATAGATTTACATGATGAATTTCAATAATTTTGGTAATCTACTGTGTTTGTCCTATTGATGCATTCGTTTCATGGTAAAATCTTCAACAGAACCTCACAGCTAGACGACACAAGTCACACAACCACTTAGGTCGCAGAGCATAGTCCCCCAAAAATAGAGTGGTTAGACCAATATGACCCTTGGCAGACTTTTCTGCTCTTGACCTTCAAAATTTGAGACAGAGAACAGTTGAAGAAGTGAAGTCTTGTACCAAGAACATCGCCAGTGTTTGTTCAATGTGAATTATATTCATACATTGACTAATAGTTGGTGTTTGACAAAGTTGATTAAACCTCAAATTCATCCCTGGAACTTGAGAAGTCCATGAACTTTCTAGGAAACTTTCCAGAAGTGAATATTGATTATCCCTAGTTTCTCAAGAGTGTATTTCATTCAATATCATTGCCTTCGTCTACTATTACTCACAATCACAAGAAATTTCCATATTGTTCCAAGTACACTTTAGGTTGCTAGGCATGGTCAGAAGAGAAACACGCAAATAGCCGTAGGCTCAATTATCAAACCCCAAAAAGTGGAACAAAAAATACGTTTTTTTTCAACTTTCATCTGTGTAATTAATCCTATGAAACTAAATGCATCACTTACTGGAAATGTGTATTGACGGTTTGAGAATGTATTGACTATGAGGTAAAGATAGCAGGCAGACCTCATGCAAGCTTTGAAGTAAATCTTATAGAATCTTGCTGAGAAGTAAATCATATTAGGCACAGGAAAAACAAATTTATTACCCAACAAAATAGCTTGCCTTCTTGTTTAGTGTTTGCTGAGTTTATTCTACCTCGCCCAGTGCGATTTTGTAGCATTAATTCCCTAAACAGAAAATATTTATGTTTCCATTTTCCATAGCGTGGAACCCCTGCAGAGTGAAGCTTCTCAACACTCCAATTGGTAAGCTCTAAGTTTGTGTCTGTGCTATTATCTAAACAAAACCCACCTTGTGTTAAAGCGTCTATCCAACATACTATCTGTACAGGAAATTAGGTTGTATTCTATTCAAGGTCTCTAGTATCATCAAGAGTTGAATCTCGACTCGAGTGTTAGACGCCTGTCCCATTTTACATCTCCAAACAGAAAGTCGAGGCTATCCCAGAAAATTCTTAGTACTATATTTATCTAATTCATTTTACAATTAGAACTTCATTTACCACTAAATATATGTTTCCACAACTTTGGACTGACATCAAGTCCACAGGGTAGGACTTACACAAAAGTTAGAAGCATATAACATTAAATAATATACAGTTGCCAGGAATCATTTGCTCCATGTGTTAATGTGAAACCACAAACTTGCAAATATGAACATAAAAGGTCAATGCAAAACAACCAAAAAAGTCCATAGCATCAATTTGAATAGTACAAATATACCTGCTGGTATATTCACTTTAACATCCCTGGCTCCTTTGCAGACCCCTGATCCTTTGCATTCCATGCAGTATTCCTAAACATTTTTTCATTCAGATGTATGATATATATGTGTGATATATTCATATGATAATATGTGTGATTGTGTGCATGTGTATGATAAGTAGTGATAGAAAGAGAATTGCAAGACCTTAATTATTCGTCCAAAACCTCTACAAGTACCGCATGTTGTTGTAAAAGGAGGTATTGTTACCTAAAAAGACAGTGACAAGCCATGTCCCATGTATAAGCATCCAAAACATCTGATATTCTAGATATATCTATATACCAAAAGAAATGTGGTATGATTGACATTTCTTCATTAAAGGTTCAACCACAGAATACTCACTCTTCCAATGCCTCGGCAAGTTGGACACAGTTTTGTCTCAGCATCCAACGGATGGCCTCTGCCATCTGCATGATGAGATAAATGAAAAACAAGACTTCAAGTTCAAAAGAGGCAACTGGATTCTTGATTTCTTAGGCTCAATACTGCCACACGTCAGAACTGGAAAATCCTTTACTGCAATATTATGTCCGTAATATTTTTTATTGAAATGGCCAACAATGGATAAGGTTCTTAGGAGCTGAATTCCTGGCTCATACTCCCTTAGCTAGTGGTTTTAGAAACATGCTCAAGAGTGACTGGTTCAGTGTAGTTTGGCCCTAAAATATATTACCTTAATCACAATATCCCAGAAAAGCTCTGTCATAGTGTAATTTGGCATTAAACGTTCTATCATCATGACAATAGATATTTATATTGCATTCAGCATGAGTATATTTGGTGATGGAATTCTGAACAATTTCTAAATATAAGCAAAATAATATATATATTTGTGTGTGTGTGTGTGTGTGTGT
>JAUEKW010093331.1:0-12525 GCA_032274785.1 Ajuga reptans
CGTGGCAAGTTCGACAGTAAATTAATATTTGTGGCAAATTTCTCATTAGTAAAATCGTGGTAAATATTTATTTTTTTGTGGCAATTATATAATTTTACATCGCAATTACGAATTGAAGTCTAAGAATTTCGTAACAAATTTCTAATTAATTTTTGTGGCAAATGTTTTATTAGTCATTGCATTTTCGTGGTAAATATGTGATTTTTGTGGCAATAATATAATTTTTTGTGCCAATTATGTGTTGAAGTCTAAGAATTCATGGTAAATTTCTGATTAGTCATCTCATTTTTGTGGCAATTATGTAATTTTTTGTGGCAATTATTTGATTTTTTGTGGCAATTATTTAACTTTTCGTGGCAATCATGGGCTGAAGTCTATGAATTTCGTGGCAAAATATTCTCCTGATAATTTTTTTTTTTGTGGCAATAATGGGTTGAAGTCTAAGAATTGACATGATACGATTCGTAGCACTAGCGCTAAGTGTGTGTCATATCAATAGTGCAATAAAAATAAAAATAAAAAATTCTAAAATTATATAGATTTGTGGCAAGTGTTCGTGTCGTATGCTTCTTAATAAATTTGTTTTGAGTAGAGAGTGAAGGGATCAGGCGTGTTGGGGACGAAGTTGGTTAGCTCAAGTGGAAAGAGCATCCACTACCTAGATCTTTGGTTCTGGGTTCGAGTCACCTTGGGGGAAAAGGGGAGGGTTTTTATTTGTTCTTAGATTAGGAGATATTGGTGTGGTATTGGGTTAGACTAATTAGGTTAATTGGACTATTAAGTTAGTTAATTGGTCCAAGTCTAATTTAATTGATTAGTGGTAAGGGTAATAATGTCAAAGAGGGTTAGATTGTCACGATAAAAGGCTAAAATTATATTAAAGTTACAAAGGTGACAAAATTAATATAAAAATTACATAAAAGACTATTTTGAAACTTCCCCTTATAAAATATCAAGAACTAATTGTTCTTTACGTTTCTTCTCTGGCTGCGCTGATTTTTTGTTAGTAAACATTAACGCTTTTATAGCCCACTTTTTAATCTAAAAAGTGCTTTATCTACTTGACATACTATATCTCGTGACATATAGTTAGAGCGGGCAAAATCAGCCCGAATCACTTTACAATTAGATAAATTGGGTCATAAGAATTTCGGTCAAAAGTATCATTGGGCCCAACAGCCCGTCGGGCATGGTTTGCCGCAGACTTGCTCGAGAGAATTTTGAGCTGGCCTAATCCAAACTAACATATGACATTCACTCGATAGAATCGGGTCGGATTTTGTGGCCCGAATTTCCACCTTTATATATAGTATCTGAACATACTATACAGTCCAATTCAACATCCCTAAAATACACTAAAATTTTGTGTGGCTTATGGCCCAACTCAAGCAAGCTCATGCTGCCATGGATAATAATAATAATAATAATAATAATAATAATGATAGAATTATTATTATTACTATTGCTAGATGTGAGTAAGAACAAAACGCGCCAAAAATACTTGCATTAATTTATAAGGACACTACGCCAATTATAAAGTACTGACGGTCATAGATAATAATTATTAAAGCTTTTCTTGTAGAAAACATAAATTGATCAATGTCTTATTTAGATTTTGGATTTTGTGAAGATATATTTTGTAGTTTGTTTCATCAGCTCTCTTTAATATCAAAGTTATACATAACAATCAATAAATTATATTGCTGTTTAATCAATACCACCAAATCAAAGAGAGGGATACAATAATTAAATCATGAAAATATTGTCATAAATGCAATATTAGTCATCAAAAAATGATTTCATTTTATTGGAAATATAATCATGTGACTACTTAATAACCCTTGATTCAAAGGGCTGGCCAAACTAAACAGCTCATAGCCTCATACATATATAAATTCTACATTCCTCAGTGAAGGTGAACAAAATGTTCAATAAAAATATTGGAGCAAAATGTGTAATTGTACTACAATTCCCCATCTTCACACAAGGTATGCTGGTAAAATCAATGAGCACTTTGTCTTCAAGTATGTCTTTCTAAAAACTTCTCAATCACGACCGAAAATGCAGCAAAACCAGCACAACCAACACACGCTGCTTTTGGCCCCCCTGAAGAATCCACAAGGTTAGCGTCTCAGCAAGATTTAGCAAAGGTTATAAAAGAAATCAGAGAGGGAGAGAGAGAGAGGACCAATTCATCCACAAAACGAAGCATGGTGATTTTTCACACTGGAAGGAGTGGGGGTTTTCGGGTTTGAACTTTATAATGTATCAATTGTATCATCATCTCATCAACATAAATTGGTTTATGTAGGGATGTTATTCTATATGATTGGTCCTAGATATCATTATTTTGGTACTAATATCTGAGTATGACACGACTGTCGTACATGGAGAAAATTGTGCCCCGCAGATGAACCATAGTTTTAGGAGCAGAAGAAAACTGCATCTTACACTGGAGATGCACAATGCTAATTTGAGCATTAGTTGTAAAGGTGGATTTATTTCTGCTAACTTTGACATCCATTAAATTTTCCAAGTAGTTCCACATTATACAACTGCTCGAAGTCGAAGGTACTAGTATCAGATATTTCTCAAACATGTATAACTGCCAAACAAATTACATTATCTAATCCACAAGAATAGCATCTTATACAGCGTATCTTTCCAACTTGCAGTCTAGAAACAGAGGCAAAGCCAGCATAAAAAATATCTTGGCATTCACCATCAAGTTTACAACTAATAGCTTTTTCTGTTGTATTGTAAACATCGTAAAATTCTTTTATAGTTATTAATTTGTGATACGCTATGAGTTAAGAGTATGCCTGCCCCTTTAGAATCCAAACATCACAAGGATATATGAGGAGATATTAACATAGTATACAATTCAGGCATATCGAGAACATATGAAGTTCACTCCTAGTCTACTCATTCAGAAACTATATCTCGATAAAGATAAAAATGGTCTCATATGAAATTGATTCTATATCTCACTTATATATAAAAAGAACATTACCTTTAGCAGATATAGATCCTCCAGTAACACATCCAGCAACTAATGTATTTGTCATATCATGCTTCGCCCGGGCCTTCAATAAATTAACAAAAGTCAGCATTACATACCCACGAGCTCTTTCTATAATTTTCGAAATATAATAAAGTTAAACGTAGAGATATTTAACCTTCTCAACGACACATTCAGCGGCAGAGAAGATAAATCCCATAACAGCAAAGGCCTTGCAGGAACTCCAGCTCCTTCGACCCATCTGCTTTGCTTGGTATATAAACTGTTGTTTCCCAGTCATTTCGTCTTGCATCATCGGTCTATCAAATGATCCAAGAAACAATCCCATGGCTAAACCCAATCCACCTCCTACAGACTAGTTAAATTAAATTAATTGGCCCGAATCAATCCAAAACACAATTTAATTATTTCTTTCCCTGGAAAAACGAACAACATAGGATTTTAGAGAATACCCATGACTCCACTGACAACACTGCGAACAGCGCAATTGTTCCAAATATCCTGCCCTCGGATTTCCTCTATTGTCGGCAAATGGATCGGGTCCATAGGCGGCTTGGGTGCTTCTTGTGTGCTTGAGGAAGCATTCTGTATTTCACTATCTGGACTTGAACTCATCAGGAGTGTCTACGCTTCCACACGAAACTCTACGTTAACGAATTTCCTCTCCAAATTCAGAACAAAAAAATTATAAAAAGAAAAACACGCCATTGTTGGAAAAACTTATCCCATTTTTCACTTCAACCATCTAAAAATCAGAAGATAAGTAAATCCCCCTTTACTCCATAGCAGAAATTCAAACCACCAACAAAATAATACTAAAATTATCAAATATAAGATGTTCCAATACAGCAATACTACAAAACCACCAATTTTTAGAAATTTCAACCGAAATCACCATAAGAATTAACAGAAATGAGAATAGACTCGAACGCAAATCACCAATTCTTTGCAAAAACAAAAGAATGCCTAAACATAAAAACAAAAATGATAAAAGCATTGTACCTTGAAATGATTCAAATCACGACGCTAGGGTTTTAGAACGTCTGTAATTCTAAGACCAAAGAGGAAATGGAAGGTAATTGGTTTTGTAGGGTTTTAGTTGGTTCCAAAATTTGAATAGAATAAAAATAAAGGTCATTTTCGAATAAAGAAAATAAAAGAACGGAACGGCGTCGTTGTCCAGGGAAAATATTTTTACGGGCTTGTGGGCCTACGCATTGGCCCGACTATGACTCAAATACGGGCTCTGGCCCATTTATATGTTTCTAAAAGAATTTAAAGGACCAACTGGAAAAGGTCCACTAAGGCCCAATCCCTGAAGAAAAATCTAGAATATTTTCAGAATTCCTTTTCTATTCAATTTTTTTTTCTTAGAGTACTTTTTTTTAGAGTAATAAATAGATGTTCTATAAAACATATCAATTATAAAAAATATAAATAATGGAACCTAAGATAAATATTATATATTGGTTTTTCAAAATCAATTTCCTGTCTTAGTGGGGAAAATGTTCAATTTATTTAAGTAATAGTTCAATAATTTTATGGTCTTTTTTTTTTTTTGTTATTTTTTTTTATTAAAAGGGACAAAAAGACCCTCTATTTCTCTCTCTCTAGGAAGCTCTAGAGTGCGAGTTTCTTCCCTTTCCATTTCTTCTGGACTTCGCTAGAACCTCAATCCTCAATCAACTCATTCATCGCTTTCTCCCAAGGAAGTAAGCCTCTTCAACCTTCATACATATCCTCATTTCAGTTAATTCTGTGCTATTTGATCAGATTTCCAGGTTTGCTACTTTGTTGCCCCGTTTTTTCACAGTTATCAACTGCACATGATGAAGAACTTTACTAGTCTTCTTTAATGGAGAATTTTACTTGTTATGAGTCATGATGTCGAATAGTTTAAGCATTTTCGTTTAGCAGGACTGTGTTGTACCATTGGTATAATCTAGTGTACTTTTCCTGGACTCGAAGAGCTTCTGATTGGTTATTTAATTGCATAAGGTGCCTTTGTTCTTAATTTCGTCTGATTTAGCTTCCTTTTGAGTGATTAACCATATCATCATCATGGACGCATACATGCAGAAATTTGGATTGCTTTCATATAATTCTCGCTTCGTATTTAACGGAACGTGCTTAGTTTTGTTGATGTTCTAATAGATGGAAACTATGACTATGCTGCCATGGTGTTTGTCAAAAAGCCTGTGTGGTATCATAAACTTGCAACTTGGTAAACTTGCGGCGGAATGCTCCATTGGAGGAATCACAACTTTTTGTATAGGATATTTGTGTTGAATACATCATCCTTTTGAAAATACCAGCACAGAACAAAATTTCCTGAGAATTACGGTTTTAATCATTAAATATGTTTGATAGGATATATGTGTTACTGTAATTATCTTTTCGATGATACAAGTACAGAATAAATTTTCGTGATGATTGCGGTGTTATCATCTTAACTGGTTTTATAGGATTTTTTGTGTTTTAGTCATATTATCTTTTCAAAGATACTAGCCCTTAACTCATTCTACTGAAATTCCATTCTTAGGTATCTTTGATTTTCAACAATGGCAGAACCAGCATACACAGTAGCATCAGACAGCGAAACAGCCGGAGAGGAAAAAACTTCATCTCCACAACCCGAAATTGCGATTGGAATCGACATCGGCACTTCCCAATGCAGTGTTGCAGTTTGGAGCGGCTTGCAAGTCGAGCTCATCCGAAACACACGCAATCAAAAATTAATGCGATCATACGTCACTTTCAAAGATGAGATACCAGCAGGTGGCGTGAGCAATCAACTTGCGCATGAGTATGAGATGTTTTCCGGTGCCGCAATCTTCAACGTAAAACGTCTAGTTGGTAGGGTCGACACAGACCCCGTTGTCCATGCGAGCAAGAGCCTCCCCTTCCTCGTACAAACCCTGAATATAGGCGTGAGGCCGTTTATAGCTGCTCTTGTCAAGAACATGTGGAGATCAACTACCCCTGAAGAAGTTCTTGCAATATTTCTGGTTGAGCTAAGAGCAATGGCGGAGCTTCGTCTGAAACGGCCCGTGCGTTCAGTTGTCTTGACAATTCCGGTGTCCTTTAGCCGGTTCCAGCTGACTCGGATCGAAAGAGCTTGTGCCATGGCTGGTCTTCAAGTTCTGAGACTGATGCCAGAGCCCACTGCAGTTGCCTTGTTGTACGCTCAGCAACAGCAGCAGCAAAACATTCACGAGAATATGGGCAGTGGGAGCGAGAAAATTGCAGTTATATTCAACATGGGTGCTGGATTTTGTGATGTGGCTGTCTCCGCCACTGCTGGTGGTGTTTCACAGATAAAGGCTTTGGCAGGAAGTGCGTTAGGAGGTGAAGACTTGCTTCTAAATACAATGCGCCACCTCTTACCTGATATGGACAGTCATTTTTCAACTCGTGGCATCGATGAAATTACGAGGATGGGGTTGCTTAGGGTTGCCACGCAGGATGCTATCCACAGGCTCTCCTCACAATCTAACGTTAAAATCGATGTTGATCTGGGGAATGGGAGGAAGATATGCAAGGTTCTTCACAGGGAAGAATTTGAGGAAGTGAATAAGGAGATTTTTGAGAAATGTGAGGAATTGATCAAACGGTGTCTGCATGATGCAAAGGTGGAGATAGGCGATATAACGGATGTAATTCTTGTAGGCGGTTGCTCGAATATCCCAAAACTGCGAAACATTGTTACATGTGTTTGTCACAGAGACTTATACGAGGGAATCAACCCCTTGGAGGCTGCAGTTCGAGGGGCAGCTCTGGAAGGGGCAGTAGCTTCTGGGATTAATGACCCGTTTGGGAGTTTGGATCTTTTGACAATTCAAGTAACACCATTGAGCATTGGAGTTAGAGCAGATGGAAACAGCTTCATACCTGTCATACATCAGAACACGACAATGCCCGTCCGACGTGATATGATCTTCACAACTGTGCACGACGACCAAATTGAGGCTCTAATTGTTGTATACGAGGGCGATGAGAAAGCAGTGGAGAAGAATCATTTGTTGGGCTATTTCAAAATTACGGGCATACCTCCAGCTCCAAAAGGTCTACCGGAGATCAATGTGTGTTTGGACATTGATGCATCAAATGTTTTGAGGGTTTTTGCTGGGGTTGTAATGCCCGGTGCTACGAATCCTGCGGGTCCTGTTATGGAGGTTAGGATGCCGACTGTGGACGATGGTCATGGCTGGTGTGCTGAGGCGCTTAATAGGACTTACGGGTCGAGTATGGATTTGGTTACAGTGCGGAAGAAATCCGGGCGCTGAGATGAGGCTGTCTGCAGATTTTCTGGTAATGAGGCTTATGATGTTTTTTGAATTTGATCTAGTTGTTGAGTGTGTGCAGTTTAATACAATAATGTTGTGTTAGCCTTCAAGAACATATGGTTCTTTGCAGGTAAACGTGGCTATAGGAAGTTGTAGTTGAACAAGGCGTGTGGTTTTATTTGATCTGTTTGTGTTTTCTGTAGAAATCATGCTTCAATTATGTGTGGTAACTGTTTTCTATAGAATAAATTGAAGAGTAAACAAAACATGAAACCGCAAATACAGACATAGGTATAGTCGAGTCGAGCCGAGTAGACAGTGTCAGGCTCAAACTAGAGCTTGATTTCCTGATACTCGGTTCGACTCGATGACTTATGTATATAGTCATCAGCTAGATTGCTTGTGTAAATAGTTTGATGTAATCTTTCGGCGGATATTTTAGTGCAAATACGTTCGACATTCAAGGACAATATCAGTTGCACTTTTCACCTACCAAAGCAATCTAGAAAATTCAGACACTAAAAAGACTTGTCAATTATTACCCTACTATAATACGGCTATATTGAAATGTCCTTTTGTGCCCATCAATCTTTAACCCGTGATTCATTACAACTCAAATGATCATTTTGAAACATTAATCAAATCATTCTAATACTACTATCAGATACTCATTCAACAGATAATTAACACGAAAAAGAATCAGTAAACAATACTAAAAAAAACATACTCTGAAAAAGTATATCAAGAATCGATATTTGTTCATTCATTCATTCCTCCAAGCATACAAGAACAAAGAGAAACCATGACCTGGCAAATTACCCTCCCTCAAACTCCCCGAACAGCTCCAATCGAACACAGGCGAATCGCACGCTGATCTTGACGAGCTCGTCCACAGCTTCTCCGCTGACAAACTAGCTTGAAACAAGAAAACCGCATTTCCTAAACACGGTCCAAACATCCAATTATGCACATCCCAAAACACTTCAACCGGCAGACCCTCAATCAAGATGGTGTAATTCCCTCGGAATTTCCACTGCAGATGCTTGATCTGCATAACTGTTTTCGAGTCCACGCGAATTGCAAGAGACGGGTCTCCGTTGGGACTTGTATCGCACTCGATTCTTATGTCATGAATCTGGCCATTGTCAAAGAATTGTGCCTTGGTATTGTACACCCTTTTCCCACAAATGTGTTCCCTTTTAGAAATCAATGATGAGCTGCAAAATGAAGCTACTGCTCCTGTTTTCTTCAATGCTTCTTTTCTTAGATCTCCAACTAACAAAACCATCTCCCTTTTTAAGACAACTGCTATGTAATAACCCTCTACAGGCTCCGGCCCATGCCCGAATTTCGCCGTCGAAAGATCCCAAATCACTTCTATCTTAGTGGAGTTAACTTGTACAATCTTGGATCCTTTTCTCTTTGAGAATAAAGAGGGTTTTACATCTACTTTACCAATGCATTGATGGGATGCATCATCTATTTCAATACTAAGACATTGGCCCATCAAATTCTTGCTCCAAATAATGCTAATTAAACAAGATTTACCAACAAATTTACACCTATATATGCAGGTAATTGAATTTTGAGGGGATTTATTACCACCTACAACACTTGAACAAGAAGCATCAGCAACTTGAACCCCATTTTCCCCAAAACAAGATGGAAAATCCCTCATCTCTTCCCACTAAATTCAACAAAAAATTCAAGATTCTATTTGTTTCCCCCTTTTCAGACTAAGGTCTCCAATGCAGCAAGAATCTTATCTTTTTCAAAAATAAATAAACCCAATTCGATAATTCCAAAAAGGGTTAGTGAAAAAATACCAAAAACTGAATCTTTCTAAAGGTGAAATCAAGCACCCATAATTTTTTTCAGACTAATGTCTCCAATGCAACAAGAATCTTATCTTTTTGAAAAATTTCAGAAATACAAGAAACCCAATTCGATAATTTCAAAAAGGGTTAGTGAAAACATACCAAAAATTGAATCTTTACAAGGTCAAATCAAGAACCCATTTTCTCATCCCTTGACCTCTGTGTTGAACTTCTGTTTCTTGATGATGAAAGTTTTTTCTTTTTTTTTAGAGAGAGAAAAGTTTAAATTTGTTTAAGGTACCAGGAATAAAGTGTTTTAAGGAAAGGACAAATGAACTTATAGATTTAAGGGCAGATTTTACGGGTTGTAAAAGAAGCTAAAAATCAGAGTCAGTGATTTTCTTGTTTTTATGCAAACAGAAGACCCTAGCCAAATGTTTGAATTATCACTATCAACTTTGCTTCAATAACAGAGCAAATAAAGGGTCACATGCTAAAGCACTGTAACTGAATATTATAAATAGAAAAAGAAAAACTGAAAATGACTAAAAAGAATTTTAAAAAAAATAAAAAAATAAAAAACAGGTAAGATTCCAGTCTATCTGTTATAGGTCTATTCTTTCATCATATTGTTAGCAGTTCATATCTGTAAAGTGGCGACTGAAAACAGATTTTACACACAATTTATATCTAAATTCTTGCAAGATTCATTGTTCCCTTGTGTTTAGGTGTGTATAGCAAGTTGGTTATAGATATGTTACACCCGTTGTATCGTACTGTGTTTGGATGAGTTTCTGCACAGCTAATTTGAGACAAACTCAAACTGCAGCATGTAAAGTCTTTAATAGTTGCTGGGGGCTTAACACACATTTTTTACATTTCTCAGCTACTTTTCTGAGCAACTTTACTTCAATCAACAGTGTCACAGTAAGCTTCAGTCCCAACCAAACACAGTCATAGTTTTTCTTAGCCATCGATTCATTAAAAGCCCATGTTAGTAGACATGTGAGATGGGACGGGGAAGGTGGGTCCGGTGCCTAGAATTTAAAAAATTGTAGGAATATTTTTTGTAATTTAATATTAATATATAATTTTTTTAGAGAAATAATATAACATTTTTGAAAAATAATGAATATTATTGAGATTTTGATATTTTAAAGATGTCGGTGAATGAATAATGAGTTAATTCATTTCTTCACATCTAGTTACTTTTAGTTACTACTATTATCAAATAATAGGCGCATACATATATGCTATGTTTGATTGCGGTTGGGGAAGGTTGAGGTACTGTTGGTTGGGATAATAAGTTAGGGGTAAATAGAGAGAGAAGAGAGAAACCTATTTTTTCAATTACAAATGTGACAGAAAAGTTAAAAAATACGCAACTGTCAACTTACCACAACCAAATAATGTCTGCCAACATTGCACATGTCAAACATCATCACATTGCCCCCAACGTCAACCGGCTGGTTTTTTAATTACAAAGGTGAGAGAAAAGTTAAAAAACACGCAACTGCCAACCTACCCAACCAAATAATGCTCCCAATCTTGCCCATGCCAAACATCATCATGTTGCCCCATCAACCGGCTGGGACAAACCTAATCAAATATAGCATAGTTTCTATAAAGGGAGATTAATTATTTATAAGTAATATTTTATAATTATTTCGACCTAAAGGAAACAAAAATCCCATGTAGTACGTAAGATTAAAGAAAAGTTAGAATTCCCCCTTAAAAAAAAAAAGTTAGAATTACTTTTACTTAAAATATCATAATATTATTTATTATATTGTTTTGTATATTTTATTTGTTTATTAGTTGTTATACCTAAGATTATTGAGTAAAGGATTTTTTTTTCCTTTTTGCTGAAAGATGTAGCAATTGTTCATTTTAATTTGTCTGTTATAAATTATGTATTCAATTAAAATGTGTCATGTAATAAAATATAAGTCGAAATTAATTTTATATTGATTATTTTAATAATGGAAATTAATTTAGTGAAATTCCTAAGTTAAATAATCAATTTAATTGATATTTACTATATATATTATTGACCAATTGGAAGCAGTCACGTGTGAATGTGATGTAGATATAACTAAATTAAATCATATTAATTTAGTAATTTTCAAAATGAATGATAATAGATATCAAGTCATGGTAGACCAATCGAAGACTCAATGTGTTAAATTGTGGAGGACCAATCGAATTGCTCTATTTTACTCAATATATATCAAGATTCTTCACCTCACAACTATAAATAGGACTTCATTCTCCATCAAAAGTCACATCATAACATCAAGAAACAAGTGAAGAATTCCATAGCAAGCAAATTTTTTTCAAGGTGTTCTCCAACGTTCTTCACCATTCGTCAAAATTCTTTAGCGTTCTTCGAGAGAAACCACCACAAATCAACTTGATTCGGGCTTAAGGTGCGAATCCTCGGTCGGCATTTTCAAGTTAGGTCTTCCAAAGAATTTTGGCGTTCGTCAAAATCTTCTAGATTGTTCTTCAAATTCGTCCAAAAATATTGTTTAATTCAAAATCAAGCTTTCAAACCTTTTGATTCTCAGTTTGATACTATATTTCACCATATTATAAATATTTTGCATAAATAAGAAGAAGAAAAAAAAAGTGTAAGGCCTAAATCTATATTTTTCTATCTTTTACGTTTTATTTACCACAAAGTCTCATGTACACCAAGTGTATTGATTGCGGGTGGACCTGCTAGTTGTGCGAAGTTTTTTGTATGAAAATGTATCACAATTTATAATGAAATGTATTACTTATTTTGAAGTTAGCTATTATATTTCAGTATAATACTTTTTTAGAACGAGTAATACTTTTCAGTATGGACACTAATATATTTTCGGCATGATACATTTCTTCAGAACAAGTAATACCTTACAATATAAATACTAATATATTAGTATTTATACTAATATATATATTGTAATATACCTTACAATATATATATATATATATTTTTACGAAAAACTGCTCACAATTCATCAGATCCGCCCGCATTTCAGATTGTACGAATTTGAGATCCGTACAATTAATGAACAAGAGAACTCTTCTTTATATATATATATATGCTTTTCCGTAATTATTGGTTGAGGAAGACAAAGTTTAGGGCATGGTTTGGGGTGGGGACCAAAGAGGGGCTTTTGTTTTATCTTTTGTGATAGTGAATGTGAGTATGAAGCAAATGCGTGCAGGCAACAAATTATGTGCAAATATTGCCCATTACAACTTTTGTGCAAAAGTGGGACCCAAGGAAAATTTAATTTTGCACAACAAGGGTAAAATAGTAATAATTGTAGTAATAAATAATAATAATAATAATAATAATAATAATAATAATAATAATAATAATAATAATAATAATAATAATAATAAT
>JAUEKW010093441.1:0-12523 GCA_032274785.1 Ajuga reptans
TTTAAATTCATGTATATATATTTCACTAAAATGTATTTTTTATTTATTTAAATACTTTTTTTTTTGTTTATTTAAATGCTTTTTTTTTTGTTAATTTGTATATTTTAAAAAATAATTTTCAAATTATTGAACTATTTTGGATATATCAAATAACAATTTAAAAATAACAATATAATATTTCCTATGCTAATTATTTCGAGACAATTTTATTTTGTGTGTTTTGTATTTTTCCAAACAGGCCCTAGAATGATTTTAGATTTATGAGCATTCCATTTATAGTTTCATATCTTTTAGGTCCTTAATTGATAGAAATTTTCTTTTGGGCACTAGATTAATAGTTGACCTATCTTTCGGGTCCTGAATCGATAAAATATCATTATTGGACTGATTTCCCGTACCCACTCCACGACAACCCTGCCTCCCGGCCCCGCCTTCCACTGCAAACAAAATTAAATTGGATAAGATAGTAGGAGTATTTTTGTAATTAAGTGTTGTTTATAAGATTTCGAAAAAATAAGATGGGGTAGGCGATTTTTTATTTTTTTATATTTTTTTTTGAGCTTATTTTTCAGATCTTGTAATTGTGTATGGTCTTATTTTGCTAAATACCTCGTATATATTTTATTAGATGTTTTAAAGCTTATAAGTTTAGACAAATATCCGACTAGGCTACAAAGCTTAACAAATCGAGTTCAACTCGGTTCAAAAGTGGGGATTATTCACATGTAATGAAGATTATTAATTTGTTCGGAAATAGGGTTTGTTTATAAAAGAATTGTGGGGGTGAGTAATCCCACTTGTAACTTAACCTCTATGCATGCGTGGATTCATGTGTTAAACGATGTTTATTCTTTTTTATTCTTTTTTTGTTATCTGAAACCAATGCTGAGTTTCTTATGGAACCTAACTGACGACATGTATAGACACCTCACTCTTAAATTTGAATCACACGGATTTAAGATATACATAATTACGATAGGGACAATATAATTTTAACTTTAACTTGCTAAAATTAAGATGATGTAGCAATTCATGTCATCAGTTGTGCTCCATAAGGAGCCTAACATTGGGTTCCTTATAATATTATTTATATTGATTTTCGTTGCTACTGAGGACAACTCTTCCAAGACTAGAAAAGAAAAAATAAATAAACGATAATTCTGGCCAGCTAGATTTTTTCTTCTTAAAATTTATTTATTTTTATTACTAATTATTTGTTGTTGGAATTATTTTTGTTAATTATCACCTTTTCCAATTCAAATGTTAGCTATCATTTTGGAGTTAAAAGAAAAAGTGCCAATTTTTTTAGATCATTTAAAATGATAGTTAACATTTAAATTGGAAAAAATGATAGTTAACAAAAATAATAAATAATATCTAATTAAAACAAATTAAATTTTAACAATTTTTTTTTTTCTGTCTTGCCAGCAAAATCCATAAATAATAAATATAAAAGAAAGATCGAGAAACTAAAAAGAATTGAACAAGTAGGGAAAAATGTTGTAATTAGTTGGATTGAGTTTTATGCTGCAATCCTACTCTACTCTTTGGGCTGGTCTGCAACTCTGTGAGTGTAAGAAAAACAGAAAAAAGAACCCCTCAGCGAAATAGAAACTACAAAAAAGCCCAGAGGCTAAATTATCTCCTATTTTATCTTTAATCATCACTGGAATTTGGTGTTCTTACAAATCGTCCCTGCAACAACATTAAATAAAATTAGAAACAAATATAGCAAGTAAAGGAAAATAAATAATTTGTAAGAAGAGGGAAGGAAAGAAACCTTCATTCTAGGGCGTCGATCAGCGTTGACTTTTCGAACTTGGTACCTTATTTTTTTATGGAAGAGTCGGGTGCGCCGCTTCTCCTTGTACCGTAGCACACTTGCCTCTCTTATTCCTCCGTTCTCCCAGAATAAATCTATTTGCGCCACCCTCGCCTGCACCCACCCCAATTCCAATTAAATAAACCCTCCCCTAATTACATGACTGAATTTAGCATCCATTTTAAGTATCCCAGATATCAATTATTATTATTATATAATCATTTTTCTTTGTCAAATTTATTTAGGTTTAATTAAATTTGAGTTCATTAAAGTTATTTCTTTATCTTTCTTGTAAAAGTAAAAGTAATAATAATAAAAATGTACTATAATAATAATAATACTCCCTCCATCTAATGACAAAATTTACAATTTTTTAATTTTCATTATTAGTGAAGGTACAACTCTGAAAAACTATGGATTTGAACTGCTACGACTCGTTTTATTCTCATATGTAAGTTATTTGTGAAACTAAAATTATCTTTTTATTAGTAGAAGTATAAAATAAAACCTTCATTTTAAAATATGATTCTCATGAAAAAAGATAGTTAAAAAACCAACAACTTAGTATAATACTACTAGTTCGATTATAAAGAAGATATAAATAACAAATTTGCGATCTTTCTAAATACCTAAGTAATAATTTTTCACGCTAGTCAACCTTTCTTGGTGTTTTCTTTTTCAGCTTAGATTGTTTTTTTTTCTTTTTCGCATTAGCATATTTATTAATATATTATTATATTCTATTTTTTCATTTAAGTATTTTTTTTCATCATTTAACTGCCACATCATTCACCCTAAAAAAACTACTACATCATTTATTTTGGTCTAATGAAACATATACACTGTTCTCAGAAAACAAAAAATAAACATATAAAAACTATTTTCTTAATTTTTTTGTGAATATAAAGCTTATCAATAAATAGTTATCGAAACACTAAAATAATTTACTTGCATCCAACTTAAAATAACATACAAAAGTTATATAATATACTCCCAATTTCCTACTCCCAATTTCCTACTCCCAATTCCATAATATACTAAAAAAAAAAAAAATTAACATACAAAAGTTACCAACGACAGAACATTAAAAATATAATATTATCTAAAAGTAATTTAGGGATGTTTGCAAACCATTATTTGAATTTAAGAATTACTTTTTTATATGTTTGCAACATCACATTGAAAATTCATAATTTCTCAAAAGTACTTAAAATTAAATTATGAGAAGTTACGAATACCCACTTAGAATCCTAACTATGTCCCACACATAAAACTACCTATTCATTTTAAGCTTTAAAATTACTTTATTTGTAAATTTACCAAATTCATTTTTTAAGAGAACAAAAAATACTATCAAATTCTCATTTTTTCCCATAAAAATCAACTTAATTCACTTCTCCAACACGTAAAATCTAGGACAACATGCATTGGCGATTATTACCTGGACATCATTCCCGGCGGACTGGGAGGCCGGAGAGTCGCCGGGAATCGGAGACGCCTTGTCGGACCAATCATTCAAAACGCTGTCGTAATTCAGTTTCAAGAGGAGCCCTGCGTTTGGCTGAGGAGCTACAGAAACAGATTCCTCCCCATCCCCAACATCCGAAGCGGTGGAGATTGAATTTATGATTTCCGTTACCTTCTTCTTCTTCTTCTTATTCTTCTTTTCCGGCGCAATTCTGGCTAAATTCGGAGTTATATCGAGCACATTCACAATCGGAAACCTCCACCAGTCACATTCATCGCCGTTCCTGATCGCCCTCATCTCTCTCCTCATCATCCCAAACCCTAGCCCCACCGGATACCCGTAGCAGAAACCGTTGTTGATTTGGGTTTTCGACGAGTTGTAATTCTCAATTGGTTCCAAATTCCCCATTATGCTGTCAATTCCCTCCCCAATTTCCTCATCCAGCATCGATTCCGCATCGAAATCCTCCTCCTCCGCTTCCTCTCGACATGAATTGATCTCCCCTGGACTCTGGCACGGATTAAAATTGAATCCTTTCAGCTCAGGGAAGCTAGTCGGGCCGGGCGGCCTCTGGAGCAGGGGCGGATCCAACAAAAAGCCGGAATGATCAACTATCTGGAAAGGCATAAGCAAGTCTGAAGAAGAAGGTTCATAATGAGTGTTGGTGTGATGGTGTGATGTGGTGAATTTGCGGGCTGCGTCGGGCTTTGCAGGGAAAACCTTGGGATAGGCCGTGGAAAGGATGGCTGCAGCTTCATTGTAAGTCTGATTGGGCCGTTTGCGAGGGGTTCTGGGCTTCCTGGTCGAAATCGAGCGAGGGCCGTTGCTCGATTCGGAGAGAGTGGAAGATGGAGAGGATGAATTTGAAATCCATGAAGGGGATTTTATTATCTCAATGTCTAATGATTCTATTCTGTATGCTCTCCCACCCCCACTCAAGCACGAAGACATCGTCGAACCCTCAAGATGAAAGAAAACTAATCAAACATGGAAAGAAAAGGTTACACCAAAAAGAAGGCAGTTTGCTTCATGGAATGCTAGTATATGAATATCTCTTATCTATATTAGAATATCTACAAGTTGGAATAAAGGGAAGTGAAGATACAGAATGCTGTGTATTTATATTTAGTAAGTAGAGAGTGAGTCACGGGAAGGAACCGCTCGTAACTTAACATTTTTGTAAGACCCGAGTTACTTTACTATAAAAAAGTGTTAACAGTTAAAAACTTTTCATGATAAAAGTATCTCTCACACTTTCTCTCACTTGATAGTTTTCCCTCTAGGATTAGATGAAGAGGGGTATGGGGGATGAAATAGAGGAAAGGACAAGGATTGGCTTCTGCAGTTGTTGGTTGATGATGGACCACTTCTCTCTCTCTCTCTTTCTTCCTGTTATTGCACTTTTTACTAGTACAAATAATTTTATATTACAAAAAGACCCTAACCTTTTTAGCTCTTATTCTTGCTCATTTTAGTAACTGTCCTTTAACCTAATTATCTTTAATTATTTTAATCACTAGATGAGACCCGTGCGATGCACGGACTTTTTAGAATAATAAATATAATATTCGAAATGCCTCACTTTTAATATTTATTATTATAAAACTATAGTTTTCATCTAATTATCTCATCATCATGTGTTTGCGGAAATATTTCTCAATTTTGAGCAAAACTTATATACACCAATTGCGGTCTTTTAAGTCCATGCAACTGAACTCAACTCCCCTCAAATAAATATTTTGTAAGTTATGTTGATGTTCTTTTTTCTAATAAATCTGCACCTCAGTCTGAGTCAATGTAATTGCTGCATCGCATTCCTCTTTCATCCTTCTTTTCTCCTTCTTCAACTTTTTTTTAGTACAAAGGAAATATAGAGGTGGATTGAGTGTAGAATTTGTGGCCTCTTCCCCACAAGAGTGATGTCATTGAACTAAGGTCATTTCCTCCTTCATCAACTTCTTTTTCATGCGTCAGTCTCTTTCATCTTTCCCACTACTGTTTGCAATCCTCAACAAAAGGATTCAAATTATCTGTTCCAATATTCGTATTCCACTATATGTTCCATATGTTAGGATATTAACACATGTTCCATGATCTCTATTTATTTTTTAATTTAAAATATTACAGGACACATGTCAATCTCACAGCATATGGAATACAAAGTAGAATACAGAATAGTGGAATATATGATTTCATTCCTAACAAAAGAGGGTCATCAGAATATGCAAATAAAGGTCAACCGAGGTACGTCCCGGAGAAAAAAAAAACAATTCAATTGGAAATGGAAAAAAACAAATTCAAATATATCCAAAATTTTAATCCACTTAATTATCACAACAATCATGGTAGGAAAAATTGAATTTTAAATCTTTAATTTCAAATCACTCGATCATAACTCAACCATATATTAAATAAGTAACTTCATAAGACTCTTTCCCATATTTGCATCCAACTATTATATTTTAGTATACATATTGCTATATAAATTATTCTATTTTACTAAAGTTATTTTATTTTTTAAAAAGAAAAAGACACCAACTAATAATCTATATATAAACATCGAGTGATTTTCGAAGGAAATTTATCAAAAGTTAAGAAAAATTCCAAGAACAAATATTTGTAATGCCATGCATGATAAACTATCATTTAGGAAGTACAAATAGCAGCTGACAACCTAAATAATTCTACAATCCTTACAACAGTTGAACCTATGAGACCAAATATATTGTCGGCCGACCAAAGGTCTTTGATTTTTGGCAGAAAGAAGCAAGTCTTGAGTACATGTGAACTACATTAATAGATCAAGGCAAATGCAAAAACAGAGACACAATCATTTAAGGCAATAAGAATGCAACTTAACAGATGTATAGAGAATGAACTTGGCAAGATCGGTAAGTTGATATTTAATGGTATATAGAGCTAGAACCTTAATTGAAAAGGATCTTGTAAATATATATATATAATGCAATTTCAAGTCCTATTATAATAAGTATTTGATGTGTACTAATTGCTAGGAGCAAAGATCAGCTTTATCCAAGAGTTCGTATTCCACCATCTTGGAATAGGCCAGGTGGAAAAATTAAACTGAAAGCCTGGAGTGGTGATCCATTCGGCAGAATTGAGACACAACTATATATATTTATCATGTGAAGATAAAGAGCCAAATCAAAGGTTGGTTGAGTTATTTTGGAGAAAAAACGGTTGAAGAGCCAACTTCATTGTCTCTTTGATCACACCACATAGATGACACACACTTATAATAGATTTTTAAACTTTTAATAAGATGCATGTGGGGTTGGATGATTATTCAATGTTAGATGAGATTTGGGTACTATATAATTGTAAGTTGTACTAAGGAGGGAGTAACGATTTTTCATTTAACCTTCTTTATGGGTAAAGAGTACAATGAAAATGTTAGCCCTCAGAACAGCTGATGAGGAAATTGTTATATTATGCAAGGTTGTAGAAGTCGCTAGGTGTTAGTTAGGCGGTGGACAGGGGCCTAGCGACTAATCGGGGCCTAGGCGAAGCTAATCGGGACATAGGCGTGGTTAGACCAGTAGTAACCGGAAAAGAAACGTAAGCAGCGAATAGAAATCTAATGTCTAGTCGGAGATTAATCGGAGCTAGTCGGTATTTTTTTGCAACAGAGATATTACGAGAGAAATTTAAGTTACAAATGATGAAAATGATTTCCAAATTCAACCATATTAGTTGAAAATTATTGGGACTTGAATCATCTGATGTGAACAACACTTGTTACGATATTTTTAAAAAAATAACTTCCGAAAACCATGGTGTTACAGTTAATTTTTAAGTTTTTTTTTTTTTTTATAAACAAAACAACTTAATTCATAATATTAAAGGATCATCCTTATTAAAAAGGGTCGTCCGCAAAAGTTGAAGCTAAACCTAATTAAATCATCAATTTGAGTAGGAAATATAATTTCTTGCAAGTGTGAGCTAATTCATTTGCATGCCTAGTAACAAAATCAACTCTAGAAAAAAGAAAAAGAAAAACAAGTACTTTATATTGAAATTCATTTCTTCCAAAACAAGTACTATATGTATACACATATATTGTAAAAACACTATAACATGTGTTGTCAAATAATTTGAATCCAAATTTATTTACTACCTCCATTTTTCTAGTTGTTGTTTTAGCTTAGAATCAGAAAATTAAGAAGTGAAATAGACAACTAATCCCTTAATTAAATTTTCTCTATTTCCTCAAATCCCTAATTCATACTACTCTTTCCTTTATATTATATCTCTCCCAATTACTAAGGGGTAGTACGGGGGAAAATATGAAAAAAAACTAAAAAAATAAGTATTTATAAACATCCTACAAAACCTAAAAGAACAACTAAAAAATGGAGGCAGTACATCTTATTAAATATGTTGGATCTAGAGTATTTAGTCGAGGAATATTTCGAGTAAGATTATATTAATCCATCATATACATATTGATTTTTTAGATGCTACACCTAGAGGTTGGAGATGCAATCAAACCACTTATCTTATCCATCGTAGATTTACGTAAATACATGTAAGTGCCTGTGTAAATGTGTACATTTAAATAGTGAATAAATCACATACTGTATATTTCCTGGTATAACAAGGAATAAACCTATACTCCTCCTTGTGGGTTTTTCTTAAAAAAATGAGATTACTAGATTGAATTGCATTACTACAAAAGATTATCAAGGAAAGAAAAACAAAACTATACCACATGAAAAAAAAAAAAAATTCCCCAAAACTAGCTCATGTGACAATTATAATTTTGAATTTCAATGTTGTAACATTTAAGGGCTATGACCTAATGTAATGGCCTATAATTAAGGACAAAAATTTCGGTATTTACGGAAATATTGGTCTTTCAATTTTATGGAAATATCTGTGAAATATCGATATCGGTGAAAATATCGGTGCTGTTTTTAGAAAATACCGGAAAATATGTTAAAAACTTAGAGTTGAACATAATTGTTATAACTAACATGATTCTTAAAGTCATACAATAGAAGAGTGTGTCATGGGTCCCATTTTTGCAGCCTTTTTGGCGTGAAATGGTGAAACCAATAGGTACAACAATTTTTAATTGTAATTCGTTTAATTGAAAGAACTGAACTTTGTATGAATGGAACAGTGAAGAGAGAGATCCTATTTCTTGCATGTGAATTCATGAATCATCTTCTTCAAAGTGGACCTCAAACAGTCAGAAGCAGGCCTCAGATTTTTACTGTTCAAATTCAAGCAAGAAAAAAAAATGAAATTTCTTATTTACTGGCGATATTTCGCCGAAATATTGCCGATATTTTGCCTTTTTGTTCATCACCTTCACAGAAACCGAAACAAACCGAAATTTCGTCGAAATTTCGGTGATATTTTGGCGACATCCTGTGAAAAATACAAAGTCCCACAATTTCGTTTCGGTAACTAAAAAAAACCGAAATTTAAATATCGGACATTTTCATCTTTGCCTATAATCCAATCCTAATCATGGTTTCTATCATCCTAGTGCAGGAATTCCATTGATTGAAAAAGTAGCTTATCCAATGACGTGGCAAGAGACGACTGGCTGCCTAGATTTGACGGCTGTCGTGTACTACGCTTTATTGGTTGGTGGATTTTCACGGGTATCTAGAAAAAAATGGGAGATGGGGTTTTGGATGTCAATGATTTGAAGTTGTGTTATTTTGTTGTATTGTGGGTTATTGTGTGTGGCATAAACCAAACACACGTTATGCTATTTGTGTTCAATGAATTCTGATTAGAAAAAGTGAAGAATCCCTCCCTCCTCTGTTAATCACTTGTCTACTCAGTCCGGGTACTATGACTGTATTTATAAAAGCTTATAAATAGCACTTTTGCATTTTTGGCTTAAAAAAAAATAGATTTGAGTATTTTTAAATACATGTTTCTACTTCAACAGTATTATAAAATAGCTTATTTAAAGTGAAAGTTGGAAGCAGGTCATCACATGGTTTTTTTTTTTTATTTTACATACAATTTCTATTTAAAACCACTTATTTCCCAAACAATACAACTTCTACTCTTTGTAGAAATCACTTATTATTGCAAACACTACCTATTTAATTGCGTGATCCAATCATCTACTTAGAAAGTGGATTGAGATTAGTGTCTAATTTTTATTTAATTTCAATCTACTTTTTAGATGGACAGTTGCAGTGACGAACGCAAAATTTTAACTTCAAGGGAGCAGTGTACGAATACAAGTATATATAATTTTTTTTTAAATGCATACATTTTTACTATTTATACCATAAATTTTGATATATTTCAATTTTTACTATATCAACATCTACATAAAAGAAATGGGGGAAAGGGGATATATCTACATATATAAATATATATATATTCATAATAATTATACATAGAAAAAAAATATAAAAAATTGGGGGTAGCAGCCCCCACTACCCCTTAGATCCACCACTGATGGTTGGATAATTTAGTCAGTACCCGACTAGACATCATAGAATTTCTCGCACTTGTGTTTGTGATACTGCATTATAGATCCAACCTTTTTTGTATTTTAGGAAAAGACCATACTGCATATATATATTTAAGAGCATTTGGCACTCTCTATTTCTTTCATTATTTTTATTATTATTATTTTCTTTTAAATATCCTACTCTCTAAATATTACTTTAATCCATGGCACTGCTGCTGGAAACACAAAGGTACAGGAGATTTTCACCTTGTCAGGGTTTAAGGTTCCTTTGGCTAAGATATTTAAAAAAATATCAATATCTCATCATCTTGCACATAAAAAATTAATTATTTATATTCATCTAAGCTAAGTTTTATCTATTATTATTATTATTATTATTATTATTATTATTATTATTATTATTATTATTATTATTATTATTATTATTATTATTACTATTACTAGTTACTACTGCTGCTGCTGCTATGGTATCACACATCATAAATAGTTTTAATTACTTATGTCACTATAAGGAAAACTGAAATTAGAGACAAAAAAAAATTATCTATAATAACATGATATCCCTCTCTAAACCAAAATAGTGATGCTCTAGAGACGAAATGTTTGATTTAAAATGCTGGTTTCTAAATTTGATAGACGTACGTTTTTTTTTCCGATTCTAAATTTAATGACAAAGTCTTCGTCACTAATATAAAATTAGAGACCATATTTCACCCTATAGAAATAGAGGTGGACTCTCTAGTATTCGATTTCTAATTCTTCACTAATAAAATACTAATGAAGTAAAAACTTTTTATACCACTTTTATCATTATTCGTCTTTATTTCATTATTGTTCAATGATCCGTAATATATATTACTCCCTCATTCCCGTAAAAAGAGTCATGTTTGAAAATGTACTAACTTTTTATTTTGATGAATGTACAACTCTCCAAAAACCATTAATAAACAATCACACGATTTATTTTAATTTTTTTGTTAACTTATTCAATCATATCTAGCTAACATGTGAAATTAAAAAATTTAATTTTTTATTTGAACTAGTAAAACGTGCGTTGGTGTTTTAAACAAAACTCTTATTTTGGGACAAAAAAATTTTTAATACTGAAATATTTTTATGGAATGGAGGGAGTACTAGTTTTATGGGTTATTCAAGACTAATATGGCCCCTAATAAAAAAAAGAAAAAAAAAAGTTGAAAAAGAGAGTGACAGGCTTAGAAAGATTTGAAGAGTAGCATAAGATTTGAAGAGTAGCATAAGATACCTTGGCCACAAATGTTGCTTTCTCATAATTTTGTATGCATTGTGTTGCCTTATCTTCTAAACCTTTTATTTTAGCCTTTGATTTAGGAAAATCCTGAATCATGTAGAAGCTAATTCATGATATACGTGTCTTTATTGAAATTCACTAAATTATATATCGCGCCAAATTATTACTTCCTCGTTTCTAAATAAAAGTCTTTTTAAATTTTGAGGAATAAATTAAGAATTCATGGGACATGGGATATGATGAACAAATATACCCCTATGCAATTTATCTATATTATCTTAAATTCATTTCTTTCCTCCAAAAATTCGTTCTTGTAGGGATTGATATAAGTAATGATAAAATTAGGTGATTTCTAGGAAGATTTGTTGAAGTACATATATATATATATCTCCAAGGTCAATATTGAAAAAAAGACAAAAACTTGTGTGTGACGGTCACACGGTGTGATGGTCGTGTGACAGGAAAAAATCACTTTTGTAGCAAAAGTATCACTTTTATTTGTAAAAGTATACAAAAAAAGTACTTCCTCCGTTTCAAATTAATTGACGTTTTAGAATGGAGAAGAAAAATTAAGAATGTTATAAATAGACAAATATATTCCACAGCTAATGCCTTTCTCTCACCTATTAATTTCTAAAACCACGTTCTAATAATTATCCTTCCATCTTCTCTCTCACAGATACGGAACAATAGAATCAAATATTAATTCCTAAAATCACATTTTAGTAAGTATCCTTCCATCTTCTTTCTCACATATACGGTACAATATAATCAAATATTAGTGGTAGGTTGAAAAGTAAGAGATATTTTAGGATTGTGATAAGGACAATATTAGAAGAAATCGTGAAAAATATCTTAAACAATAATTAATTTGAAATATCATTAACAAGCTAAAACGTCAATTAATTTGAAACGGATGGAGTATCACTTTTTGTACCGAAAGTATCATATTTATTTACAAAAGTATCACTTTTTAAGGCAAAAATATCACTTTTATCTCTAAAAAATCACTTTATGCGTTCCGCCACACTCCGTTATACCGTGAGAGCGTCACACACGAGATTTACTATTTAAAAAAATATGATTTTTTTGCTAGAATGAGTTATTTTTTAGTACAAAGTAATTGTTAAGTCGTTAACTTGTGAGATATTTTTGTCTCAAAGATTTGACTAATCTTTTCTTATGTTGATTCGCAGATTAAATAAGGAAAAGATGTGCAAAGCAAATCTTGAAGATCTTGAAGATTCTAGGGCAATTAGGAGAAGGTTATACTCCTATTTAAATCACAAAGTCATCAGCCGCATTACCTATCGAATACAACGCTGAGAAGAGCAACCTCAATATTTCAAGAGTATTCGAATTACATAACCAGCAGATTGTTTTTTGCCTGAGCGTGAACCGGAGTCTGTGTTCAACACGGATACAAACCGAAGTAACTTCGGGAGAAGGAGCTTCAAGGCGTACTCGGGAGAGTACGTTCGACCTTCGGTG